>JAQJVL010004309.1:0-46815 GCA_035578905.1 Stictocephala bisonia | reverse complement strand
TGTTTTCTAGGGGTAATTCCATAAGCAGTTTTGGAAGAGTATTTATTAGAGAATCGTTGTTCATGCTCAAGTTAATGCACCATGACATGAACATGACATGAAGACCAACAATGACATTTTCGGTTATACAGAACCACGTGTTTAATGTTGGTATCTTTAATTGTCAACCTCACGTATCCAGTAAGGATTTACGAATGGCCAGTAGCGGATATTGTGACGATTAACTTCACCATTGCAGCGGAACGTGGCTTCATCACATCATAAGACATTTTGCAATTTCTTGTTGAAAAAATAGTGAAATATGAGTTTATAGTTCTAGAGAAGGTTGATTTTAGCCACGGAAAACTCGAAATATTGAACCGAAATATCTAAATACTAGTTTTGTATGTAATACTAAAAAACCAACTTCTTAAAAAACTGGAATTGCTCAAATTTTCTTTATAAACAATAATTTATAATTGGTTTTTCAATCAAATGAGGTTTTCGGCCCTGAAAGTACACTTTTTACTTACCTAACTAAACATAACCTAACTTATCCTAATCGTGCATTATTTTAGGGTGCCTAGCCTCCGTAACGGCCTGCGGGAGTACGTGAAAGCTTGTCAACGTTACATATTGTTACACGTAAAAAAACTAATACGAGTTACAAGTTTCTCCTGGTAACATTGTGCAAATGGGCACCATATTTGATTTGCCGCGAATGTAGTTTTTCCGCGATATCTCGAGAAATAATTGTCGTAGGCCAAAAAAGTACATCAAATTTTTAAAAAATTATGAAAGAATCACAAAACATAACAGAGAAAAATCAAAAGATAAATTGTTCAAACATGTTTTATTTTCGTTTTTTTCGTATAAAAAGTTAATTCTGCGGAATAAAAAGTGTTTTCTCATAAAATATAGACCTGATTTTACCTGATTATTTCATGGGAGTCTTTTTCAAGAATTTAAAAAAATTTCAATTCACTCTTGCAGCATCATCTTTTGGAATTGGTGTTTTAAATAATAATGATTTCATAAAAACACAATACTTAATAAAAAGGAAGTATATCTTTAATTTATTTTGTTAATTAATTATGTGATTAATAAAAAATATGAGTTACGTTTATAACTTTTGGAATATCTTTTTTCTCCAACTTCTAAGGGACACTTCACATATATAAGTATTGGAAGAATGATAGTTTAACCTTGAGTACTGTTAATAAGCTTATTATTATTAATAATAGTACAAAGTGTAGTTGTAGTTGTATTGTACAAAGTGTAGTTGTAATAGGGGATTCCCTACTGAAAATGACAAAAATTTCATTGATTACAAAACATTTTTTTACACATTATTGTTCTATGGTATGTCCTCTTTCAGAAAAACCATACATAACAAGGTATAAGTGGTTTTATATATGAAAAAATAATTATATTATTAGGCTCTGCATGCCGCCTGCTCCAATATCAAATAGCCTAGCCAGGATGACGCTCGCTCTTTTATCACTTTCCACTTTTATCTTTTACTTTTTATACATTATGTTACATATAAAATGCACCTTTTGTACTGGCTTTGAAAAACCAACAGCTGTTTGACTGTCTGCTATGAAAATATAAACAAAGTTGTTGTTTTCAGCATAACCTTAGTTTCAGTTTGTAGTTGTGACTTCTGCTTTGTTTGTGGACTGTTTGTTGTGATTATTTTGCAAAACCCGTTATTTTCAAATATAATATGGGCAGAATAAAGAACACTAAGAAGAACATTGCTGCAAAAAACAAAATAAACCGTGGGAAACGACCCAGCAAGGAACAGTGTGAATCTTCTGGTTCTATGCTGAATCTTCTGGTAACTAGGCCTAGGCCTATGCTCACAAATGAAAGTGTTTTGGAGCATAGGCCTAGGCCTAGTTGTCAGCAAGTAAACAATCCTCAGCCTTGTACTGAAAATGCATGTGAGAATGAGCTTGCTAGTAAAAAGGAGCCTCTTACAGGGTTTAGTCTTTACAGTAGTTATAGTGAACAAATTCAAGCAAATGACACAGCACCTCAATATATGATGGTTGATGTAGCGCTGTTTACATCATTCATATGTCAGTTCCCTTGTACTGAGTGTTTCAGTAAAAGCTTAGAAGTAAAAATGGCAGATACCAAAGGATATGCAAACAGTTTTATTGTACGATGCACACCATGTCTAGCTGATACATGTTTCAATACCTCACGCCTAGCTGGGAAATCGGTGGCTAACTCTTCGAGAGCGCCGTACGACGTGAACCGTAGGGTTGTGCAAGCCTTCACCTCTTTAGGCAAAGGCCACAGAGGATTGGAGACTTTTTCTATGCATCTAAACATGAAGCCAATTGGTTGTAAGGCTTATGATAGGCATATAGAGCAGCTGCACACCACATATACCCAAACAGCCAATGAAACTTTGAAAAATGCTAGAATTGAAGTGCGGAAAGCATACTCAACTCTGGAAAACCGATCACTAGATTATGCTGGCCCCTTTGATATTACTGTAAGTTATGATGGTAGCTGGCAGAAAAGAGGGTTCACCTCTAAAAATGGCGTAGGTTGTATTGTAGATGTAGTGACAGGTCTCGTCATAGATTTTGAGGTCCTTTCGAAGCATTGTCGACAGTGCAACAAGATGAAGAGAAAATTAGGGGAGAACACTGACGACTACCAAAACTGGCTTGTATCTCACAGAGTAAACTGCAACAAAAACTATGATGGCTCATCAACCAATATGGAAGTAGTTGCAGCTGAAAATATGTGGAAACGGTCACTGGAGCATGGTTTTCGCTACACAACCGTAGTGTCCGACGGTGACTCAAAAACATTTCTTCACCTGAGTGAAATGAATCTTTATGATGGCAAAACCATTGAAAAGGTGGAATGCCTAAACCATGTTGCCAAAAGGTTAGGTACAGGCCTGAGAAAAATTGTCACAGACAACACAGGGAAAGGCGAGCCCCTCGGAGGGAAAAAGTACGGAAGCCTAAAAGGGTCGACCATCGATAAGCTGACAGTTTACTACAGAAATGCTATCGAAAAGAATCTGGGGGATGTAAATAAGATGAAAAAAGCAATATTTGCCACTCTTTCCCATTGCAAATCCACTGATGAGCATCCTCAACACAACATTTGTCCTAAAGAGAAAGATTCTTGGTGTTTTTACAACCGAGCTATCGCAAATGGCGAAAACCCCGAGCCGCACCAGGATAGGATCAAAACTCCTATAACCGAGCATGTACCTGCAAAGATCACGCCTTTGTACCAAAGATTGGCCTCAGATGCTCTATTGGAAAGGTGTGTGTCAGGAAAGACACAAAACGCCAATGAATCACTGCATGGCGTAATTTGGTCAAAATGCCCTAAAGTGACCTACGCAACGAGGCAAAGACTTGAGATATGTGTAAGTGAAGCTATTTGCCAGTACAATACTGGTGTAAACAAATCAGTAAGCAGCTTTCAGATCTCAAGTGGAGTAAGTCCTGGCTGTTCAACATTGAAAGTAGCCAAACGATTTGACAGAAAGCGACTTCGGCTTGCAAAAGTCCGTAAACATTTAGAGTTTTCGGAGTATAGAAAAAAACTCAGACAGGCTCAAATGATGGAGGAAGAAAGAAAAAAGCAGAAAGAAGGACTAACTTATGGTGCTGGAAGATTTAAGGACATTTATTTCTTTGTTGTACAGTAGGCTAGTGATTTTTCTCAGTTTTTCAATATAATCAAATACTTTTTGTGCGTGTTGTAATTTATGTTTTCAATAATTATTGTGGACCATTATGCATCTAAATCCAGCTACAGCTGCCTAATATTTTGTTGGTAAGTCCTGTTTTATATAATGATATAAATAAGTTATGGTTTAGGCTTATTACTTTAGTTACATTAAATGAAACTAGTATCCATAGCAACAAAAAACATGCTTACTTTCAATGCGTGATTCCCGCAAGTTTGGGTTTTCCATGTTTTTCATCACTAAAAGTGATATATCTCATAAAGTACTTGTAGTAAAAGGTTGAAATTTTTACCCAATATTCCTTATTAGTATATCTAAAAATTTAGGTAAAATTATGCCTGTAACACAACTAGGAATTGAATAAAAAAATTTCTTTTTAATAAACAATATTTAAACAAAATTTAATTTTTTCCTTATAACTTTTTTTATAAATAGATACAAATCTAATTTTACCTAACTTTTTAGAAGACTAAAAACCCTACAAAATGACACTTGGATCATGAAGTTCTAGCCAATAGAACCTCAGATATATAAATTTTTATATAACCCTTATTTTTAGGTATATAATACCTAAAAAATACCTAAAACTGAAAATTTAAAATTTTGACCTCAAAAGTTTCTCTTTGTAACAAGTACAAACTAGAAAAACCTTATTCAGAACCAAAAAGAAGAATATTAACAAATTTAGCATTTTCAGTTAAACGTTGTTTTATCTAATGATTTGAAACATATTTGAAAAAAAAATAGTTTTCAGTCTGACTTATATTTATTGAGTATAATGATATGTATTTACATCCTGGTCCAAGAACAATACTATTATTTTGGAGAACATAATTGGTATTTTAATAAACTAAATATTTTTAAAAACTAAATATTAATATTTTATGCTCATATATTTGTTATAAAATTATTACTAAACTATCTATTACAACCACTGTACACGTAATATATTGTTATTTTTATATAGGAATAAATTTGGTACAAGTAATATTGAAAAAAGCCTTTGTAAAGACATATAATAAGGGATCAATTGTATTGCATATAATTTTGAAATTTTAAACGTATTAAATGCCTTGTTATAACTGAATATATTGTGTTTACCAGTTTTTGTACAACAAATAATCTATGTTATTGTGGTTATGTGTTTAAAGTGACTGAAATTATTCTGGCAAGTGTCCAGCTAGGCGAGTTAAAAATATACTATAGTGTTGCATCTAAGATTGCATGTATGATATTCATATATTACTTAAAAGAACTTTAAAACACTGTATTTTATATATTTTAATAAAACTGTTTTAATATTTTAACTTTGATTTACATCGAATATATACAGTACAAATAAACGTCACACAACACCAATTTATTACAATATAAGCAAAAAATGCAGAAATATATTACAATACAAGTACAAAATGCATTCTTTTGTGAATCCCTCTGGTCTGAGGAAGGTGAGCGTGGTTCATCGAAAGTGATCACCATAGTATTTGTGCATTTTGTACTTGTATTGTAATATTTTTTTGCATTTTGTGCTTATATTGTAATAAAGTTTTGTTGTGTGACGTTTACTTGTACTGTATATGTACCAACACGTATTATGCTAATTAAAAAGCTATCAATTATATTTGAAAAATTTTCGTGCAATTTATGTTATTTGAAACGATAATCATGTGATTTTAGCAATGATGGTTATATTTTATGGTAATCATGTATAACCCAGTAAAACTGACTGTAAACTTTACCATCCACGGCATAGGAGTTCACTGCCATGACTGTGGTGTGCATGGTCAGCACTTAACCTCAAGAACAGTACAGTGCCAGCACTGTGTAAGCACTTACAGGTTATTTCCATCCATATTCAATGGGTTTTATATCGATGGTACAGAAAAAATATATCTTTTAAAACCTTGCATAAAAAGATATTGCTCCAACAGTTACCATTCGAAATATAAATGTGCAATGTTTAATTTTCGCATTGTTTAAATTTGAGATTTAAAAAGCTTTTAAATGTAAAAGGAATATTTTGAATCATGTTAAAATGTTACAATAGTATGTCACAAACTTTCTATAGCTTTTATACCACACTTTCTCATCATTCACTATAATCGAAATATTTTCACTAGCGTAAAACAGAATCTTAACGTCACTTTCTCACAGAACATAATTTAACAACTTTGCATTAACACAAGTTAATACTCTCGTAAGTCTATAAACATACCTGTAATAAGTATTTAAAGCATTGCCATATGAAATTTTCTCTAGTTCTGACTAAGTTTAGAGTACAAGAGAGAACACCTTGTAAAAGAGAAAATAAATATTCCTTATTATAAACTGTATGTTCTTAAGAGATATTTATATTTTATCTGAAGCTATTTATATGTTTAATGAATATTTATCATAGGCTACTTGACAGAAATAGAATGCTTCAACTGAAATATCATCACCGTACGTGTATGGGAAGATGAGTGGGTCAATACCAACATACGCGCATGGGCACGTGAGCTAACCAATACCACCGTGCGTGTATGGACAGGTGAGTGGAACAATATCTTTATATGTGTGTAGGCAGATGAATAGAATAATACCTCTATTCGACTGTGGGCAAATGAGCGGGTCAGTACCACCATACGTGTATGGGCAGATGAGCGGGCCAATACTACCGTAAGTGTATAAGTGGGTGGGTGGGCCATTACCGCTGTACGTGTATGGGCAGGTGAGTGGAACAATACCTCTATACGTATGTGGGCAGATGAGTGAGCCAATACTACCGTAAGTGTATAAGTGGGTGGGTGGGCCATTACCACTGTACGTGTATGGGCAGGTGAGTGGAACAACACCTCTATACGTGTGTGGGCAGATGAGTGTGAGCCAATACTACCGTAAGTGTATAAGTGGGTGGGTGGTCCATTCCGCTGTACGTGTATGGGCTCGTGGTTGAACAAATACCAGCTTACGTAAAAATATTAATGGGGCAATATCATCGTATGTTTGTTGGTAGGTTGGTTATTAATGTGAAATTATTACTTACATGCTCTATGAGTCTATGGTACAGGTATTATCATGTATTTGACCGGTAAACCTTCTTCTCAGATGAAGTGGCTGGTTGGTCTCCACAAGTTCTCACTAAAACAATAAAAGCAACAATTTTAAATAATAAATTATAAATAGTAGTATTTTTAGTTTCTAAATTAGTTTGCTAAATGATTATGTTATTTACCCATATAACCATACGTTCACTTCTATTTAATATCAATCAAGTTACATAAAATATGAAAAATTGCATTGTTATTATATTTTACTGAAGATTTGCTATAAAGACTTATGGTGGTATCTATAACATACATTTGGGCACTATTATGAGAGAGAAAATATTTAGACTGTGACATGCTTTAAGGTGATAGAACAAAATATTTTTGGACGACATGTCAATGTATATTAATTTTGCTGTACCTTAAATATGCTATAAACGTTTCAGTATATAATACTAGAATGTTGTAATACACTAATATAAGAGTGAAACTCAGAACAAGTCACTTCAATGTAAATCACATTTATCAAGTATATTTTATTTTTGTTCTTATTTACTGAGACATGTTTCTCGACCTTACATCATATGGCAGTTTATTGAAAATTCTAATGCCTACATGATATGAGCCCTTCTCAAATATAGTTGAATGTTCCTAGATTATTTTGGTACTTGTGAAATGAGTCTTTTGTAATACAGTTTAAGAATGTTACCTTACAAATATGCTTTCCTTTTACTGGCCAGTGTCAGAATCCCCAACTTCCCAAATGACCTGCAGGATTAGAATCTTCTCTTACTCGAAATAATTCTCAACCACCATTTCTGATAATGAACAGTCCGTTAAAATGCGTCACACTTGTAATGCCCTAAAACTGAATGCTATATTGCAAAATTCGTTTTATATGTGAAAAATATACAGTATATAGGACCTCTCAACTACATTATTTTGCCAACAGGGTAAGAGCAAAACCATTGCAAACATGATCGACATGGTCAATCCAGTTGAGATCCAGATCAAAATGAACACCGAGGATTTTTTTTTTTCATTTTCACCAAGAAATGGAAGATTTTTTATGGATTCTTAATTTCAAATTTAAAAATGTTTTTTGAAACATTTTGGAGTGATCCAGGTGCAGACATAGAAGTTAGTGTTCCCAATGAACATCCTATTTTAGTTCTATTCTGTCAGAGATTCATTCATGAAGGAGGCAGACTTGATTACTGACAGCAGAAAGAACTGATTTTGGAAACTTATCAGAAACAAGAAGAGAGCAAGATCAGGTGATTTTCAGAAGAAAAATAACATATATCAGAAATAGAGTAGGACCCATCCTACTCCAAACACAATGGATATGTAAGGAGAAGGTATGGTAGAACACTACCTGATTGGATCTGAACAGCTGGACTCCAATCTGAGATATATGCGATTGAAACAGTTTAAGTGCATGACCCTGCACACCATATTTTTCAAGCTATTAAAGTAGGATGTCACGACTTTCAGAGTCAAAACTCCTTGGTCAAGTTACAGACAGTGCAGAGGGAGTTATGACCACTATATAAATAGTTCAAGAGGTCGTTGATAAAACTAAAAATTGCTTTTTTGCCTTGTTAACACATAGACTGCTTACTTAAACTATGTATACGTAGTAAGTATAAAACCCTTTGTTACTGACAAAGTGTGAAAGTTACAAAACCAAGATATACCAATATTAAAACAATATTCTTTGGTGGAAAAAATGCAGGATAGTTTTTATTTACCAGGGGTACACCGACTTTTACACAAATATTCCGTCCATCACACTAATCCGTCCACGTACGGTGGTATAGAACGCCCACACCCCTACCCTTACACAAACCGTGATTTAGCGAGCAATATTATAACCACTGAAAGTGTATGAGTAGGAAGGATAATCATAATTATTACCAATGTTATATGGGTGGGCGGGAGGCTGAGTATAAACTTTGCTCCTAAGTATTAGAGCAACTATTATATTTCTATTGACTAATTAACTCCATTGGGATACAAGCACTTTATTGTCTGTTCACTCCTCATATCTAAAACATTAGTGGATATATAAAATGTTCTTATTATTAGGATGTAATAGTCTTTTTAAATGTCAAAATATCACATACTAGTTTTACAGGATTAATTGCTTCACCTGCCTTGCGTGCTTTTATAAGACTTCCATATTTACTTAAACATTTTATTAAGGAAAGTTCATATAAGACGCATTTCGTGGTTAAAATAAAAAAACATTTTATTTGCCTTGTACATTCTAATGTCGTACATCTATTTAACTGAGTATTAGATGACACTACATAACCTTTACACAATATTAAAAAAAAAATAATAATTGTTGTAGTAAATTAACAGAACAATTCTTCGTTCCTAAAATAAAATGTTCCTTCGTAGTGCTATATAGTTGTTTTAGACTTAAAACTTTTATAAATATTTTATAATAAATTATGCCCAAATAAATTATTTTTATTTACTGTATATGACGTTAACCCACAAAACATGGTTTTAATATCATTCTTTAAGCCCTTATCTTACTGGATTTTTAATTTAATGTTATAGATAAATTAAAAACTTCAGTAATTATAGTTCTATTTTATATAAAATTAAAAATATTTTGTTATAATTATATTTCAATTATAGTACAAAATAAAAAACCATAATTATTGGATTGTTTGATATTTTTAATAAATCAATCACTTCTGTAATTATAGTTTTTTTATAAAATAAAAAATATTTTGTTATATTTATAATTTAATTATTGTACAAAACAAAAAAACAATAATTATCGGAGTGTTTGATTTATCTATAACATTAAATGGTTTTAATAGTTATACTGTGTTAGATAGTGTGCAGATTGCAAATACGCTATGGTAGTAAAAAGTCAAAAACGTAGTGCATCCTATAATTTTTAACTTAATACTGGTTGGGTTCCCTTTATGTAACAGTGTAAAACGGAAAACATTTGGTCTTGTAAACTACAGTAAAATGCAGGTCGTAAAGGAAGGAACTGCTATAAATACCAAGGTTTACTTTGTTCAAATGTAATTTACTTAAATATTGCCTTTCCACTAACGACGTTAATTTGGCCCAGCAGTGAAAAATGTTTCCCGCTGGGAGGAAGAAATGAACCTACTAATTTAGCTTTGCATGGAAATTATTTAGGTAGAACGGACTGTATTTTAAATCTTTTGTTTGTCTAAGAATATGACTTACATTATTTAAAAAGTACATAGGACTTTGTAGGGCACATAATTAAATGAAAATTATTAATATAAATAATATTTACAGTTTTATAAAGGTGTAGAAAGTATTAAAAAATATCTTTTTCATTTTATATAATAAAACAAAATTCTTTTATAAATATCCTTCATTAGAACTGTAGTAAAATATCTATAATTTCGTTTAAATCAAATAAGTAACTCATATTTAAATAATCATTTAATTAATACATCTGCAATTTAAATATTTTTATCAATAATATAAAACTTTTATTTACTTTTGGAATAAATTAATCATTATATAGTGTTAATACGTTTTTAAACCTAAACTGTATGCCATTAGTATGTAGTAATACATTTCTAACACATATATATTACATTAAAATAAAAACCATAGCTAGATCTTTCAAGAATCCCAATTAGTTGCCCTTATCAAAAGTTATCAATAAATAAAATTAAAATATCGGTCTGAGAGTGCTCAAATTTATATTATAAAAGGTTTGGTAAGTAGAAAGGACACTATCAGGTGTTATAAAGCCCTCGTTCAATAAAGTTGTACTCTTTACCAGTGATCTCCCCTAACATAACTTTAAATATATAGCCTCAATTAAAAACACAACATGAAAAATATTTTATTATAGCGTTGCTAAGCCGTCTACCATTTAAAATTTTACCTTGCCAATATGATCACTTTGTAATTATTATTTTATTCCTTTACAACTTTAAAGGTTGTTAATGTTAAAGAATGTTTGATTTTACCAGGTGAAGTTAGTTTTAAGAAAGCACACGGTAACACTTAGCATGGGAACTAACGGCGTAAGGGTGACTTCAGAACCACTACCAGAGACCGGGCAGGCGGACTGCGGCAAGGAGGGGATCTCTCAGACCGCTTATAATAAGGGATCTCTCCATATTATAACTTGTTTATGGACATAAACAAGTTATAATAACCAAGTATCATAAAAATCTCCTTAAATCATTTTATTCTCACATTAATATCCTATCATCATTAGTGTTATATTCATTGAGTCATATCAATATAAGTATAAACAAACTACAATAACACAGTATTGTAAAAAATCTCTTTTCATCATTTTAGTCTCACATAAATATCATATTATTACTAATGTTGTATTCATTGCATATTATTATCAGTGTTACGTTCAGTAATAACAAAGTATTACCATTATTCTCCTTACATCATCTTGGTTTGACATACATGTCTTATTATTTCAATGTTACATTTAAATCTCTTACTCAATCACAAATCTCATATTATTGTCAATGTTACAATTCTTTAACTACCATCTGTTTATTATTATATGACATTTTTAAATATTTTTCTTTAAACAGTTACTCTTACAGTTTAATTTTCTTTCTATACAAATCTCATTTTATCATTTATTATTAATGTTATATTCTTTGAACTACCGTGTATTTATTATTATAACATCTTTAAGTATCTTCTCATTTAATAATCATCTCTATACTTTATTTATTTATTTTTATACAACTCTCCTATTATTATTAATGCTATCTTGTTTCAACTATCATTTATTTATTATTATGATATCTTTAGATATTTTCTTTTAATCAATCATTTTTACAATTCAGTTTCTATACAAATGGGATTGTCCGAGAGTACTAGTTTGATAATTTTTTTTTATATTTGTAGTTTGAAAAACATGAGACATTATAGTACCTCATCACATAATTGACAAAGTCATCCATTTGCAAATCATAGTTTTCACCCCCCATAAAATCATTCTCAAATTCCCTTTGTTTATTTATTCCCCAGTATTTGCTTATAACAGTCATTTCAAACTCAAAGAAGTAATTCAATTCGTCTAGCCTATTTCTGATCATTTTTAGTTTTTTATTTTCTTGACACTTAAAGTCATCCATTTCACCTTCAAAGTTAGTGTTACAAAGTGCTAAAGCTTTCTCTATTCTTTCTATTTTGTTATCTAACACTGTGTGTAAATGTCCTGTTTGCTCTTTTACTCTATTATTTACTCTAGGCCTACTCATTTGATTATTTAATTCATTGCCTATTTCAGTTAGTATTACATTTGCTTCAATGTTTTTTCCTGACAAGGTTTTGTTTACTTCATTTAGCCTATCCTCAACATCATTTATTTTGATAGTTAATTCCCTATCTTGATTATCTACTCTATTAAAGTCTACTTTTACTCTTTTTATTTTATTGACAAAGGTGTCTTTAGTCTGCTTTGTCCTATCATTAGCATCTTTTATGGGCTCATTAGCTTTCATATTATTTTCATTATTTAACTTTATCTCATCATCACTTACTTCTTTCATCTCAACTCTTGTTCTGCCTAGCCTAACATTAATTTCATCAAGTTTAGTATTAATGTTATTAGTAATGTTTAACAGCAAATCTATTCTCATATTAGTTTCATCATTTAGCTTTATTTTATTATCATTTATTTCTTTCATCTTAGTATTTGTTCCATCTAACCTAACATTAATCTTCTCAAGTTTGGTATTAATGTTATTATTCATGTCTAGCAGCAAATCTATTTTATTTGACAGTAGTCTGTCCTCAGCATTATTTATTTTGATAGTTTGTTCCCTATCTTCATTGTTTACTTCATCTACAACACTAGCTTCCTTTACTTCACTAGCTTTATTAAAGTCTACTTTTACTTCTTCTAGTTTATTGATAAGTTTATTTTCAAACTGATCTATTCTATCATTGACATCTTTTCTAAACACATCAAGTTTCACATTAGTCTCCCTATTCATCTTTATCATGTCAGTATTAATCTTATCAAATTTAGTATTCATATTATTAAACTTAGTATCAAAATTTGTACTCATTTTGGTCAGCATGTCCATTATGTTGGATAGTGAATTATCCATATTTGACTTTGGCCTATCTATATCAGGTTTGTTCTTGTTTATTTCCCTAATTATGTTTAAAGATATGTCGGAATCATCCGAGTCATTTTCAGTACTCGTTATAATATCTACTTCCGACATGATTGTCTGTTTAGCATTCAACAATTTTAAATATGTCACAAGTTTAAAATTTCAAAATTTTCAAAATTTGAATAAATCAATTTTATAAAACAAATTTATAACTTCTAATATCTTTGTCTTTGAATATATTTAAAATATTTTAAAAGTACTTTACAGCTCCACGTGGTTGGGCGCCAATCTGTAACTGTCTTTCACCTGTGTGAGGTTACATTAATTTAAAATTCAAAATTAATTTAATCAAAAATATTATTCTACTTAAATATTTAATTTTCTCTATTCTCAAGGTTTAAATGTGGGTAATTTGGTGGAGCTATATAGTACAAGAAATCAAGACTGGTTTAAAAAATTTACTTTATTAACATTATCTTTTACTTTACTCTTCTTTCTGACAAATTTTCTATTACAACAAAACTGAACTTTGATTAATTGTCTAAAGAACAATTTTCTGAATCATTATTTAAACTAGACTTATAACTAAACTTATCTGTAATATTCATTGTTTCGGATGGGCCACGTTGTTTCCTCCTATATTTTCCGATTAAACTAACAAGAATGATTTTACCACACTTCTACTAAAAAATCTATGTTTTTTAACTTCAAATTACTTTCTGAGATTGATATCTAAACTATTGACATGATACTTTTACACAATTTAAAAGTTGGAGTCCTGTGGACACCCAAGTAGTTAATACTACAACGGTCTAGAGAGACGTGGCCGAGAGTCCTGGCTGTTGGCGTCAGTTGCCCGTTCGTTTCAGTCACAAGCGTGGTTCTCCTTCTCCTCCATACCGTCAGCCTATAGCGTCCTTCCTTTTCCGAGACTAGGTTTCGTTAACCAATCACTTCTCTTATGATTGGGTCCTGGTTAGAGGCTACCTGCGCATCACCCTAGATTGTCATGTCGAGTCATGTGGCAACACGATGGCCCTTGTCTGTAGATAATAATACAAAGGAACGTTGTTTACTGAATTCTTGGAAAACATCTGCCACGCCACAATCATCTCTATTCGCTTTTCTAGCTGGCTGGTTATTTACTTACAACGATTTTCGAATATTATCCGAATGTTTGTTATTTATTTTAATTAAATATATCCCTTTCCCCATTAAAACAATTTATTATTTATTTAGTTTAATTAATTTATTCATCAATTTGGTGGACCTGTTACAGTACCTTATTTTTTTCATTATTACTTTTATATAAATTGGAAGGATTGAATCATCCCCCACATGGGCTTTACCATTCTCAGACGACCCTATTTTGTTCCGTATGTATTATTCAGTAGCCCAGCTGGCTGAAATGAAATCGATATGAATCCGAATACTGAGTGACATTAAAAGGTTTCTTATAATTTATGGAAGTCATTAACTCATGTTTATACATTGTCAATTAGTAATACATGAGGTTTCTATTACTAATTAGATCATTCAGAACTAACAGAGTATTTTTCAGTGAACAAAAGCATTTTTCTATAGGAGTTTATGAGTAGAAGTACTATTGCAATAGTAAGTAGTCTTCAGTGTAGAGAGTGTGTAGACGTACTAAGATAGATAATGTTATATTGACGCTATTGTGCAGAAAAGTATGTTAAAATTTTATTTATTTTTTTTATTTTTGAAGCAATAAGAATATGGTTTCTTAGTGTCATCTTAGCCTGATGTTCAACAAATAACCTTCTAATTTTGTGATAAGACTCTTAAGACTTCCCCGTTGTAGCATACTACCATAACTACTTATAGACATATCTAGAGCTGATTATAATAATACTCAATACACTTTTTGCCCATCTCGGTGTAAAATTTAATGTATCGCCATGTAAGCACTACATTAGCACGGTATAAGATCCCTTTCAGCTCTCTCGAATATTTAATCCCTTTTTTATTACAGTACAAGTAAAACTTCATACAACACAACATTTATTACAATATAAGAACAAACATATTACAATACAAGTACAAAATGCAAAAATATTATGGTGATCTACATTTTTATTACTATCGGACGTTTGTAATATCCCTTTAAATGTCCTGCTACTAATGAACTATGCCATTTAAATAATTTATAGCTATTAAATATATAATATTTATAACTAATATAAAGTTCATTTCATAGTTCATATATTTTCTGTTTTAAAATGATATCTAATGTAAAATATTTATTGATGAGGCAAATATAACATACTCATGGATCCCTAACTGTTATATTATGACTATACAACAAATTAATGTGCATTGGTAATTGGCTAATGTCTTGATCAATGAAAAATAATCTAAATCATTGTATATAATAAATGGCTTGTATTTCAGTGATCAGTATAATTTGCAAACATGCATTGTTTTAAGTACACTCTATACTGATGATTTGTAGGTTTCTCTAATATACAGGTTCTTGGACCACACGTTAGTACTTAGTACTAATATATTTGTTAAGAAATACTGTACATGCACAATGTACATTTGACGGGTTTTACATCACAGATTGTCCGTTTTCAAGGCACTTTGTCTTCAAATATTTCTGTTTTTTCCTTTTTTTCTTTAAATCAATAACAAGTGTACTATCACGAACTGAATTTATAAAATATGAAATATAACAACTGTTCTAGAATTAAATGTTATATATATGGTACATTAGGCATTGTTATTTTAAAAGTAATAAAATATCAACGTTTTTATCTATCACCATTTTCATATTTCATAGTTGATTATTAACATTTCAGATTGCGTTTTTCAATGAAATTAACTGAAATATATATTTATAGTGTACAGATACAAAAATAGCATTAAAACTACATTCATCAAATACCTACTTATTCTTAATTACAATTAAATGCTAAAAATATAACAATTTAAATTCAAAACAAATTTGAATTTATGACAATATATTAAGGATAACTTTATTATAGGAGAAATATCGTTGCATATGCCTTCTTTATGGATTGAAATTGATTTAGTGGCACTGTAAATGCCACGAGAGATATTAGTTTTAGAATTATATAGTTCAGAACTGGCCTATAACTTCGTTACGGAACTCAGGCTTCAGTCTTGTTGGGGAAGGGGCTAATTTAAATAAATATCGTACAGCAGAATATTCAAATTAAACAACACATTACTAAATCTCCTGTAATGGTATTTTTAAATTTGCTTAGGCTCAACGTAAAGATATAAAAATGTGTTACAATATGATTATAAGATATTAGCATCAAAGAGTGTATTATTCCACGTTTCACACAAATAATCTTTTATGAACTGATTTTCAGATTCTGATTAAAATAAGAAATACAATTCACATAATAACTACATATGATATCGTAAATTTTACAAGAAAAAACAACATAATTTTTTAAGAATCAAAATGTTACATATTTTTATTTGATATTGCAATGAAGAATTCTATATTATTAGCAAAAATATAACTTGTGAACATGACAACAAAGTTAATAAATAGGGAACTTAATACCAATAAGTATGCAATTCTATTTGCGACACCTGAAGCTTTAAAAAATGTAATAAAAGAAGATAGAGTAAGAATATCGAACCAATTCACTTGGATTTGAAATACTTTATTTATGTAATGCTTATACAACTGTTAAATAAGTAGTAAGTACCATATTTTATGGTTATATCAATTAAATACCAAAATTCCCAGGAACGTTATCAATTAAAATGGACTGAGCAATTTAGTAATAGGGACCAGCGTAACAATGAAGTTATCTAATAGCTAAAGTTATCTAAAAGTTATCTAACAGCATTTTATTGATTCTAGTTCTTAAAACAAAAAAGGTAAAATTACATTACTGTCCTACATGACTTTTTAATAAAATAAAAATAAAAAAAGATTATAAAACCTAGAACATATTACTTAATTTTTAGTATTTTTTATGAAAAAAAAATAAAATACGTTATGAACAAAATGTTGGTAGTGAGTAAAAAGAGCTTCATGCAGAGCGATTAATTACCAAACACATTTTATATATTAAACTCATATAGTTACCCCTGAAATGTAAGTGATTCTTTGGAATAATTTGACCCTTTGGAACAAATTTTATTAAAAAATGCCTCTTAAATCCATGGCAAGTTTATAGCATATGACCCAATATTGCATAGCTAAATGACCTGGAGTGAGGATAAGGGAGAAAATAAAAAAAATAAATAAAATATATAAAAACTAGCTCGTATGTTTAATATAAACTATGTTTATAAAAATTCCAAATTTGAACCAGTATACTGATAGAAAACTTCCATGCAAAATATATCTTAGTACCTGTAATTGCTAAACATCTTTATATATTGATTAAGTTTGATTCATAAAAAACTAATAACTTGTTTTGCTCTAATATAAGACTTAAAATAAAATTTGAGGCACTATATTTTTCTGTTAGTAGTTTAAAAAATGAAATATGATAATTGGTTTAGTATTTTTTTTAGTAACAGGATTTTCTTGTTATTTTTAACTGTCAAAATAATACGGTTCCTTGGTTTACCTTTACTAGTTATAAAATATATTAAATACCCTAAATTTTTTATTTTAAATCACAAATAATTACTATCTGGAAGGTTATATTTAGAACTGTATTGTAATTGTAAATACATTTATTAATAATAAACTGCCAGTATTTTATACAGTTTAATAAAGGTTTTAAAGCAAAAATTAATCATAAGGCTATGTGCAAAATTTACCTTTTGTTTTTTTCCAGATACGTTCGACTATCCAATTTAAAATATACAAAATATATATTTCTAGGAAAGAGTGTCCAGTTGTTGTGTACCATTAAAATAAATCTGCTATAAATACTTAATATGATCAGAACTTTGACAGATCATTTAAAGATACGATGTTTATGACAAAGGCGACTGAGTTTAAAATAGTTGTTTCTTTTTTACTTTTAAACTAGAACTATGTGCAATGATCAATTACTGTGAACGAAAGAAAGAAATAAGTATATGTTTAAATAATAGTTATTGGTCCATATTTGGCAATAAGCTACAATTGAAGTTTGAGGATATTAAATGCAGAGCCATGTTTAAAAAAATTATCACGTTCAATTTTAGATAAAATTTATAAAATTTCTCATTTCTGTTTATATGCCACGTTACGCAATTACATATATCCTTTTGTCCAGTTTATTACTAAAAAGAGGGAATACTACATAAAACTATTGACAATGACAAATTATACTTTTCGCCATGATAATATGCAGAGTATGCTAGGAAGGCCTAATTGTGTGTTGTCCAAACATTGTCATCGTTTCATACTCGAGTGTCGGTCCGCCCACACTTCTGCGGTCATTGCCAAGCCTTAAACAATTCTTAAAAGTAGCGTGTCCAATACAAATGCTAAAAATTAAAATTTTGATCACAAATAAAAAAATTTAATGATTCAGTTCTTATCATACAGACTAAGCTGTTCTTTATTTTGAAGTAGATAAGATTGTTTATACATAAACGGGAAGACTGCCTGCTATTTGTTAACGCCAAATATACAATCAACGGGACGTCGAAAGATTGTTATTTACATTTTGTGATATTAGCCTTCATTTGGTAGGAGAATTTTTTTTCAACCGTTGAATTTATAACTATTGTATTCAGCGAGTTATTTCTAAGAATTAAGGGGGCTTGGTAATGACCGTAGCTCTAATAAGTCTGATCTTAAACACTTACAGTTTGAAATAGTAGATGTATTGCACGCCCAACAGTCACAGCTTTACCTGGTCGATGAGGAATAAAACCAAGACGTTGTACAATTTACGAAGGTGGATGGGCCGACCAACCAATACCACTGTACGTGTATATGAGTGTGCCGACCAACCAATTCTTAACCATTTATAGTGTTGTTAGGTGGTCATACCAACTGTTATTTAAAATAAAGAGCAAATGATAAATTTACATGTGCTTACTAATTAACGATTCGGTTACAAATATCACTTATTACTTACATAAATCGATTTTATATATATTTAGGATCATATATTTAATGTTACTAGGACTGTCACAAACAAATAAATCTCAAGAATAAACATCTTCGCGTATTAAAATGTTTTCCTTTTGAAAAAAAAAACAAAAAAAATATAATTATCTATTTAAATGATTGGTTTCAATGACAGTAGGGACTCATTATTATTACACATTTAGGAAGGTCATTGTAAAAGATTTTGTAAGGAAAAGCTTGCTTGTAGCTTGTAAAATTTAGAAAAACAATGTGATTTCCCTTCCACAGACAGAAGGTGAATAAAGGAAGCAGTCGTAAACGACGACTCTTCGATAGCTTCGTAAATTGTACAACGTCTTGGTTTTATTCCTCATCGACCAGGTAAAGCTGTGACTGTTGGGCGTGCAATATATCTACTATTTCAAATTGTAAGTGTTTAAAATCAGACTTATTAGGGCATATTTTAAAGCTGGCGTTTTGTATGAATAAATCCAATACAAATAATACAATATCAAAGTCAGAATATTAAACACTTACTGTTTATTTTACGTCTGTTCTTACTGTAACCTATGCTGCTGATTTATCGAGTACAATGGGTCAAATAACACAAATATGTGTACTTTTTGAATTGGCAACGTTAATTTTTTTTTTTACTTCGTGCTGTCGTGGTAATACGTGTTTCCACTAAATTATATTTTTTGTCTATTTGTAATTTGAAGTTAAGTTTATCACGATAATTGAAAATAGTAACTTTGTACTACTCTTTCCTAGTTTTTTAAAATGAAAAAGAAAAAACCTTATTTACTTTGGCTAGGTTATGACTACTTAGTACTGTATATCACTTAACCGTATTTTTTGAAGTTAAATTATATAATATTTTACGTTACCTTCAACTCTTATATCTTTCTTATTCTGTACGAAGGTACCAAAATCAAAATAAATGCTCCAGTTTGTGTTGAGTCAAGAACATTTTTGTTTTAAGTACAGCCCATACTAAAACTACTTTAACTAATACTACGAAGTGTACCAAGTAGTAAAACTGAGATCAAATCCTTCATATATTTTCTATCAATTCCAATATGCAAATAATAATCACGCATAATGCATATTGGTTTAAATAAGGATTTATTACACTTTAATATAAATTGATCTATTATAAAATGATAAATGTCCATTAATTATCTACATACATTCATCATTAAACAATTACGTCACTCGTTCAATTAAAATAAACTAAATTGATAAACGAATTGTGCATTATATAATGAGCTTCAAAATCTTTAAACAGTATATTTCAAGCAAATCTTTAAGTTCACCAATAATTAATCCTCAGTGTATTTAAATAAATTAGTATTTTAACTAATTTATAGTTTCTGGTTGTGTTGAAAGTAATTAAGTAAAGTAAACAACCTTACTAATTGAACAAACAACAAAATTGATTTAAAACTGTTGTTATAATTTTGAATATTTTAACTGAAAGTTGTATACTTTAAAAAGTGTATTGTAAAATACAATTTTTATAGAGATTTTTATTCAATGCAAGATATTGCCATAAATACAGTGATATAGGTAATCATTTATGATTTATCTAATTGTGTGCAATTTTCTCCTAATTACACCAGCTCAACCTAAATAATTAGTAATTACTTACCGCATTGCATTCAACTTACAGAATGGAAGTAACTCTTATTTTAGCCCCTCTCCCCCCTATCAATATAGAGCCATAATTTATCCCAATTCCACAAGTAATAAATTAACGGTAATTATATAGAACAGTGGCCTTGTAAATTTTTTGGCTGAAAATTGATTTCATAGGAAATACAAAGCTAAAAACATTATAATGGTCGTTCTGTTCTGTGAAAAAACCAGAAATATAATGAAAATGAGGACAACTGAAATAATGTTATCCGTAAATATAGCAATATTTGTTTAGTTATACATAATTGTGTGAAATGTTCTCCTCATTACGAATATAACAAGGTATTTTCCATCGAAACATTATTAAGCTCATTAGCGCTGGGATTGTGCTGATTCCAGTAAGGTTACGTTCTGTTAGGAAAGGGATAGGTTGGGTATTAATAGGTTAGATTATGTTAGGTTTATTTAGGTGGTGTTGGTTATTTTAGGTTTAGTTATTTTAGGTTTGTTTAAGTTATGATGTCTTTGGTTAGGTTGGTTAACTAAGGTGTAACCTAACCTAACCAAACCTAAGATAACATAACACAACCTACATAAACTTAACACAACCTAAATAAACCTAACATGATTTAACCAAACCAAACATAACATATCAAAACCTAAACTAACCAAACCCAACCTTACCTAAACAAACCTATCATAACCTAACCTAACATTACCTAACCTATCAAAACTCAACCAATCCTTATCCTATCAGAACGTAACCTTACTGAAATCAGCACATTTCCGGCGCTGACGTACTTAGTGTTGGTTTGATTTTTAAAACCATGCCCTACTCGTTATCAGGATAAAAAGATTTATATGTTAGTACCCGCATCGATTTATTTATGAAACCAAATATGTTGTCCTCTTTTCTCATTTTCGTTGTTTTCCGCATTTTCTGCTTAAAAAAGTATTATATTCTTGTTTCTTAGCTGTGTATTTAATATGAATACAAGATAAACGAAAAATTTACAACGCCCCTGTTCTATATAATTAAAAACATAACTATTGATAAGAATTGATATCTGACTAAAAGCAAACACCTATTAACTGAAAATGTCTCATCATTTCTTTGAGTAACTGATATTACATTTGCCTTATTGTCAAGTTAAAAATTGTTCAGTCTATTGTGATGCTGGATTTAAAATGTGAGTGTGTCTGTGGCTTCTATATTATACTATTCATATTACATCGAAATGTAAATAATTCCTAATTCTTATATTGTAAGGACATAAACTCAAAATAATACAATTTACTTTACTGTCAAATGTTATTAATACACCAGTTTTAAATTTGTTGCATTATTCTGGTAATTGTCATTACTATCCTATAATATAATTGCTGATTCTTTTTGTTTACACTGTTTAAGTAATTAATTGTCACAGTATACTTGTACCAGATAATGTAATCAATAAAAACCAACGGTCACTGCATTGAAGCTGCATTCATTATGAAAAACATCGGCCTGCCCTTGTTTGTTGGTATTTGATTTTATATGGCATAACATTCAATTAAAAAAACAAGTACCTATATCGTTCTAATTAAAGCTTTCATTTTTAATTCCCAAGCTTTATTTCCCCCCTGTTATGTTAGCACATTGTAACATACTAATCTCTGTTTAGGCCTTATTATAGTTATTTGACTAATTGAGATTATTTTATGGTTTTAATTGGTATGATTTTAACCCTTCAAATAGCAGTCGTTCATATTTTAACTACACACACGCTCATCATATTTCACGTCATATAGTATGTTCGGTTTAAGGACAGGAACATAGACTTAGGAAAGAGTAAAGTTTATCTTTCTGATCAGTTCACTTTTATTTTGATTCTCTTTCTTTTGCAGACGTGATTGTTGATGTTATATGCTTCTGCCAATGCTAATGTAATACGCTAATAAGCTAAAGCTGGTACGCTTTTTGGTATTCGCAAATATAAAAATAAATGCTATAAAAAACGATTTAACCCTTTATATTTTCTAAAAGTAGACAGCATATAGCAGCTTTTTACTGCCACTTCTAGGATTGAATAATGAATTTTACTAACACAAATATTATGTAAAGTATTTGACAAACAAAGCATCTATTATTTTTCTATACAATTATTTTATAATGCTACTTATTTTTTTCTTTATATAATTTTACTCTTGTATAAATATGAATATATGTTAAATACATTTCATAATGAAAAACTATTTTAAAAAAAATTGTCATGAACAAGGATATCGTTAACCTAATTATAAAGCAACGTCTTTTGTTTGAAGAAATATATGTATCAAAACATAAAATAATATTTTTTTTAAATTGCTTTTTTTCTGTATCTATATGGAACTGTTTTTACCATTTCAAAAGTAAAAACATCTTTTATAATGCATAATTTATCTTACAACTTATTTTTTAAGCCTTTTTTATTTAGGTTTGAAGTCAACTTACAAATCCTGTTACATTAGAGATATTATATAAATCTTCCTTCCTGGTGGCAGGAATGAATGTACTTAAGTTAGATACCAAAAAAACTAGCCCATAAGGTAATGGGGAAGGAAGGCTTAACAATCTCAAAGAAATGAAAAACTGACAACCTAAAATCCAAGCGACCAGACGTTATGCAACCTACACACCACCACTAGGAACCTGAAAGCCAATCAACCAGACGCTATACAACCTTCACACACCACTGGGAACCTAAAAGCCAAGCAATCAGACGTGAAACAACCTTCACACACCACTGGGAACCTGAAAGCCAAGCAACCAGACGTGAAACAACCTTCACACACCACTGGGAACCTGATAAGTCAAGCAACCAGACGCTATACAACCTTCACACACCACTGGGAACCTGATAAGCCAAGCAACCAGACGTGAAACAACCTTCACACACCACTGGGAACCTAAAAGCCAAGCTACCAGACGTGAAACAACCTTCACACACCACTGGGAACCTGATAAGCCAAGCGACCAGACGTTATACAACCTTCACACACCTATGGGAACCTGATAAGCCAAGCAACCAGACGTTATTAAACCTTCACACACCACTGGGAACCTGAAAGCCAAGCAACCATACGTTATACAACCTACACACAACACTTGGAACCTAAAAGCTAAGCAACCAGACGTTATACAACCTACACACACCACTTGGAACCTGATAAGCCAAGGAACCAGACGTTATAAAACCTTCACACACCACTGGGAACCTGAAAGCCAAGCAACGAGACGTTATACAACCTACACACACCACTTGGAACCTGATAAGCCAAGGAACCAGACGTTATACAACCT
This sequence comes from Stictocephala bisonia, assembly GCA_035578905.1. NCBI lineage: Eukaryota > Metazoa > Arthropoda > Insecta > Hemiptera > Membracidae > Stictocephala > Stictocephala bisonia. The sequence goes on along the minus strand of JAQJVL010004309.1, from coordinate 22,949 downwards.
ACACACACCACTTGGAACCTGATAAGCCAAGGAACCAGACGTTAAACAACCTTCACACGCCACTTGGAACCTGAAAGCCAAGCAACCAGACGTTATACAACCTACACACACCACTTGGAACCTAATAAGCCAAGGAACCAGACGTTATACAATCTACACACAACTTGAAACCTGATAAGCCAAGCAACCAGACGTTATCCTATCTTCACACACCACTGGGAACCTGAAAGCCAAGCAACCAGAAGTTAAACAATCTTCACACACCACTTGGAACCTGAAAGCCAAGCGACCAGACGTTATACAACCTTCACACACCACTGGGAACCTTAAAGCCAAGCAACCAGACGTTAAACGACCTTCACACACTACTTGGACCCTGAAATCCAATCAACCAGACGCTATACAACCTTAACACACCACTGGGAACCTGAAAGCGAAGCAACCAGACGTGAAACAACCTTCACACACCACTGGGACCTGATAAGCCAAGCAACCAGACGTTATACAACCTTCACACACCACTGGGAACCTGAAAGCCAATCAACCAGACGTTATAAAACCTTCACACACCACTGGGAACCTGATAAGCCAAGGAACCACACGTTATAAAACCTTCACACACCACTGGAAACCTGAAAGCCAAGCAACCATACGTTATACAACCTAAAAACAACACTTGGAACCTGAAAGCTAAGCAACCAGACGTTATACAACCTACACACACCACTTGGAACCTGATAAACCAAGGAACCAGACGTTATAAAACCTTCACACACCACTGTGAACCTGATCGCCAAGTAACCAGACGTTATACAACCTACACACACCACTTGGAACCTGATAAGCCAAGGAACCAGACGTTATACAACCTACACACACCACTTGGAACCTGATAAGCCAAGGAACCAGACGTTATAAAACATTCACACACCACTGGGAACCTTAAAGCCAAGCAACCAGACGTTATACAACCTACACACACCACTTGGAACCTGATAAGCCAAGGAACCAGACGTTATAAAACCATCACACACCAATGGGAACCTGAAAGCCAAGCAACCAGACGTTATACAACCTACACACACCACTTGGAACCTGATAAGCCAAGGAACCAGACGTTATACAACCTACACACACTACTTTAAACCTGATAAGCCAAGCAACCAGACGTTATAAAACCTTCACACACCACTAAGAACCTGAAAGCCAAGCAACCAGACGTTATAAAACCTTCACACACCACTGGGAACCTGAAAGCCAAGTAACCAGACGTTATACAACCTACACACACCACTTGGAACCTGATAAGCCAAGCAACCAGACGTTATACAACCTTCACACGCCACTTGGAACCTGATAAGCCAAGCAACCAGACGTTATCCAACCTTCACACACCACTGGGAACTTAAAAGCCAAGCAACCAGACGTTAAACAACCTTCACACACCACTTGGACCCTGAAAGCCAAGCAACCAGACGTTATACTACCTAGACACACCATTTGGAACCTGATAAGCCAAGGAACCAGACGTTAAACAACCTTCACACGCCACTTGGAACCTGAAAGCCAAGCAACCAGACGTTATACAACCTACACACACCACTTGGAACCTGATAAGTCAAGGAACCAGACGTTATACAATCTACACACAACTTGAAACCTGATAAGCCAAGCAACCAGACGTTATCCAATCTTCACACACCACTGGGAACCTGAAAGCCACGCAACCAGACGTTAAACAACCTTCACACACCACTTTTAACCTGAAAGCCAAGCAACCAGACGTTATACAACCTACACACACCACTTGGAACCTGATAAGCCAAGGAACTAGACGTTATACAATCTACACACAACTTGAAACCTGATAAGCCAAGCAACCAGACGTTATCCAACCTTCACACACCACTGGGAACCTGAAAGCCAAGCAACCAGACGTTATCCAACCTTCACACACCACTGGGAACCTGAGTAGCCAAGCAACCAGACGTTAAACAACCTTCACACGCCACTTGTATCCTGAAAGCCAAGCAACCAGACGTTATACAACCTACACACACCACTTGGAACCTTATAAGCCAAGGAACCAGTCGCTAAACAATCTTCACACACCACTGGGAACCTGAAAGCCAAGCAACCAGACGTGAAACAACCTTCACACACCACTGGGAACCTGATAAGTCAAGCAACCAGACGCTATACAACCTTCACACACCACTGGGAACCTGATAAGCCAAGCAACCAGACGTGAAAAAACCTTCACACACCACTGGGACCTGATAAGCCAAGCAACCAGACGTTATACAACCTTCACACACCACTGGGAACCTGAAAGCTAAGCAACCAGACGTTATACAACCTACACACTCCACTTGGAACCTGATAAGCCAAGGAACCAGACGTTATAAAACCTTCACACACCACTGGGAACCTGAAAGCTATGCAACCAGGCGTTATACAACCTACACACACCACTTGGAACCTGATAAGCCAAGGAACCAGATGTTATAAAACCTTCACACACCACTGGGAACCTGAAAGCCAAGCAACCAGACGTTATACAACCTACACACACCACTTGGAACCTGATAAGCCAAGCAACCAGACGTTATCTAATCTTCACACACCACTTGGAACCTAAAAGCCAAGCAACCAGACATTATACAACCTACACACACCACTTGGAACCTGATAAGCCAAGGAACCAGACGTTATACAATCTACACACAACTTGAAACCTGATAAGCCAAGCAACCAGACTTTATCCAACCTTCACACACCACTGGGAACCTGAAAGCCAAGCAACCAGACGTTATCCAACCTTCACACACCACTAGGAACCTGAAAGCCAAGCAACTAGACGTTAAACAACTTTCACACACCACTTGGACCCTGAAAGCCAATAACCAGACGCAATACAACCTTCACACACCACTGGGAACCTCATAGCCAAGCAACCAGACGTGAAACAACCTTCACACACCACTGGGAACCTGATAAGCCAAGCAAACAGACGTTATACAAACTTCACACACCAGTGGGAACCTGAAAGCCAATCAACCAGACGTTATAAAACCTGCACACACCACTGGGAACCTGATAAGCCAAGGAACCAGACGTTATAAAACCTTCACACACCACTGGGAACCTGAAAGCCAAGCAACCAGACGTTATATTTTTTACACACAACTTGGAACCTGATAAGCCAAGCAACCAGACGTTAAACAACCTACACTCCACCACTAGGAACCTAAAAGCCAATCAACCAGAGTTATAAAACCTTCACACACCACTTGGAACCTGATAAGCCAAGGAACCAGACGTTATACAATCTACACACAACTTGAAACCTGATAAGCCAAGCAACCAGACTTTATCCAACCTTCACACACCACTGGGAACCTGAAAGCCAAGCAACCAGACGTTATCCAACCTTCACACACCACTAGGAACCTGAAAGCCAAGCAACTAGACGTTAAACAACTTTCACACACCACTTGGACCCTGAAAGCCAATAACCAGACGCAATACAACCTTCACACACCACTGGGAACCTCATAGCCAAGCAACCAGACGTGAAACAACCTTCACACACCACTGGGAACCTGATAAGCCAAGCAAACAGACGTTATACAAACTTCACACACCAGTGGGAACCTGAAAGCCAATCAACCAGACGTTATACAACCTACACACACCACTTGGAACCTGAAAGCCAAGCAACCAGACGTTATACAACCTACACACACCACTTGGAACCTGATAAGCCAAGGAACCAGACGTTATAAAACCTTCACACACCACTGGGAACCTGAAAGCCAAGCAACCAGACGTTATACAACCTACACATATCACTTGGAACCTGAAAGCCAAGCAACCAGACCTTAAACAACCTTCACACACCACTGGGAACTTGAGTAGTTAAGCAACCAGACGTTATACAACCAACACACACCACTTGAACAAGTTTTGTGTTAGCGTAAGCAACTTACTTGAAGATAGTATCTGTAGGGAGTCTGAAACGTCAGTTATAGTACTTATTGTACATTCTCTAATATTAAGTATTATTATGTCAATGATGAGTGTAACTGAACAAGTGTAGTCATCGTTACTGATTAAATAATAATAATAATAATTTACCATCATTACGTGTTGTACTAGACATTATTAAATGGTGAATGGTAATCCAAACCTAATGAATTATATATCAAGAGATATCCTATATTAGCTAGCAACGTATTACCAACACCACCAGTTGGGGTTCTGGACACACCTGAACCCTCAAGCTTTACTTGTGTTTTATGTACTAAGGAGTTCAATTTGCTCTTTTCAAACGAATAAAGTAATTTGTCAAAATAAAATGTAACTAGTGTCCAGTCAACAATTATACTCTGGTTATTAGGTCCTGTCATTAATCCACGTAAATAATAAGGATATCAAGATTTGCTGCTCTCCAACGAACAAAGGAGACTGTACATTACTTTATACATATATTTTAGTGAATACTCATGTTATCATGTATTGATATTTTTATTTTATTTCTGCTGTGATTTAGTCTTGTTAGAAATAAAGAAAATAAACGGATAGTTAGTACATGAAATTATCCTACTGACTCAAATTAACAACCTCATTGAATTAAAATGGATTTTATGTCATTAAAAAATATACATTTTTCAACTGAACCCATATTAAACGAAATATTATGACAAAATTGCGTAACAAAAGTAAAAGAAGGAAAAATATATTATAACCTAAAAATAATAATTAAATGTATAAACATTTGAGGGATGCTAAAGAGGAAGATATGAATAATGTGGACCCCAAACATAACTAACGTATTTTGTGACCTGAAAAAGTACCTAGTGATTGAAAGTAAGTCAAGTCAAAATGTAATATAATTTAAGTATATATGAAAAAAAATATTTTGAGGATAGGTTACGCTATTGTCATTAAAATTAATTATACTAGACAAATTTATAATGTATTTAATTTTACTCAATTATTTCTAAAATGTTACATTCACTGTTGATCAAGAGGGGCTACAGACACCTCCCACATATTACTTAGGTAATTGTTGTTTACACAACTTATTAAACAAAAACTGAACCTTTGATAATGTATAAGTTTTAAAGAGGCATGATTTTAAATTGTCATTGTGGAGTGTTGGTAATATTTGCAAATCATTCTGTGACTGATAATATCAAATTAGTATGAACTTTATTTTATCAAAAAAAAAGAAAGTATTTTCGTACCAATGCAGCTATAGTCCTTTGTTATAATCTTATCTGATCAGCTATCACATTGAAAGGATATGGTTATTCACATATATAAGAAACAGTCTTATATTTGTATTACCTAACAAAATATTTTTATATTATACAAAACATACGCATAAAATAATGTACACCTTCTTAAGGTGAAATGAACAATAGTATCACCTATAAATAACTCCACAGCCGTATTAGATATACATAGAATCAATTTGGTCACGGATTCAATAAACAATAGTGTAACACTTGTTGTGGTCCCTCTTCAATTCAGTCTCAAGCTATTGATACAAGAAATAATGCGAATATTGTATTTATAGAGTATTTATATAGTATATTTTCTGTTATACAACAGAACATTTTAAGATGTAATAAAATAGAATATCCTGTCATAATAGCAAAAAAATTAATCCTTAATGCAGATTATAAAATAAAAGTTTATTTGTAACTTTCTTAAGGGAGTTCGGCGGGCATTATGGACAACTGACTTCCACTCGGTGCGCTGGGTGTACGCCTGACCGCCAGTCACTCATACACAGACACTCGATCCCTCCCCTTCCTCGTCTATATAATTGCAGGAATTTGTTGAAGTGCAATCCTGCAGGTGTGGATGCTGTGTCTTGCTGTATGTGGGCGTAATGATTGGATTGTGATATAACATGCGGTTGAAAGTACAACTACAAATGAGTATATAAAGTTAATCGATCTTGTAAATTGTGTGATATTAAAAACCATAATATGCCAAACATGATGTTGTATTTCTCGTCGTAGTAAGAATAAAAAAAAAAAAAAACACAAACATATAACATTAATTATTTAATATCAAATATGATACTTTGAAGTAACAACTGATGAGAAGTCTGTTTTCACATTTGGGAATAATCCGGAGAGTAGTTTTTTAATTCTGCATGTACCAATAAAGCCTACAATCACATCTTTGTGGCGATGTATTTATAACTATAAACATAATTTTAATTTTCACATTAACAAAATGAAATTAGATAACTAGATTCTTTCGAACTACTTAGGAGGCATTTAATAGCTGATATAAAGTCATCGAAATCGTAAAAATAGAATTTTCTTTAACCAAACAGCCATAAATTATTGATTATTTAATAACAATATTTTTATGAAAATAAATGTTTACCTTTTATAAAAAAATTTTACTCGTGACATTTTTATAATATGGTACCATGTTTTTATAAGTTCAAAGTTTTTTTACTTTTTGTATTTAAAAGGTAAAATCGTGTATTTAGTATTATATTTAACATAGACCTTGGGACCCAGAAAGACAAACAGCATGTTATTTTTTAAATGGTAAACTCTACAAAAAACTTTACGTTTGGCATGAAAATATGCATTGAATTAAATGCTATGAACGAAATACATTCATATTTTAATACTTTTTGTTAATATTATTATTTTTTTTTTAAATATAAGTTGAACTATAAAAGTTCATAAAATTATCCTATCTTGTCCTGGCTTACCAACTAGCCTAACTATTCATCAATTTATCTAAGGAAATGTATTAGCTTTTAATTTATTATTTGTGTTCAGTACTTATATTTTTAAGGTTTCTAATACCATTTAATGTGTTAACACTTTAGCATTAAGAAATAGTTTTTAAGCCAAGAGCGCATTTTAAGTTGTCTTATTTTTTAATTTGAAACATCTCAACAGAGAGAAAGAGAGAGGGGGATAACGCTTTCGAAGCGATATAAATCAGGCGATATGAAGTAGTCAGTCGTATTGAATCTGATTGGTTGGAATGCACTGTTCTAAAAACGGTTTTGCATCGACGCGGGGTTTACGCCACGCCAGTTTGGTAACGTCCCTGTCACAGCGCACTTTCAGTGCACACTCTTCTCTAATTTACATAATTTCTCTCTTTTGGAGGCCCTCGGCCTCGTTTTGTCTCTATATTTTATCTCTAAATCTCTATTAACCACTCTTAAACGTCTTTTAATATCTCTTGTAAATTCCCATTCTAATCTGTGCTTCAAGATCTTCTAGAACTTCCGTGTGCGCACTTCCGTGGCAGATGAACATTGCGAAAGCGTTCTATCGCGATTCGTGTCAAGAAGACTCAAGATTAAATGAAGTGAGAACTGTCGTTCGTTGCATTTCTCTCCATTGCACCAGGACATTGGTGGACCTAGCTACCACGTCTCCAACGGTTGTCTCCGGACCTTCCCTCATCTAACTGGAATATTGTACAATGTACTGTTCCATCATTTTCATGTGTGTAACTTTATTTATTTTTGTAAGCATCAATATATTTCTCGACATTTTGTCCCATTTTGTAACAACAAATTATCCACGAACTCTCTCTATAGACATTTACTTTTTGGGCGTTTTTTAATTTAAAATTCCCTGGTCCGTCGAATCAACTTATATATAAATATTTAATTTTCTCATCTCTCATTTCCCGCTCAATTTGCATTCGTTATTTAAATAAAAATGTGGATGTAATTTAAACTAGTATTTAAATACTAATTATACATTTTATTTTTTACTTCTAGAATTATCAATTATTGAAGCTATCATAAGGTTCAATCCTTATCATGCCAGTCCTTTGAAAATCCTGAATTTAAAATTAGACCCTAATATTTTCACATGGTTGTATATACATATTACATAAAATTGGATTCAATTGATAAGATGAAACCTCTTTAGCAAATACATTGGGTGTTTTTTTTAAGTCTACCAACATCGGAATCTTGTAAACTATAAAAATAACTAAACTGTACATGTGAGAAATCACCTTGATTTTAGAGACCACTAAACAAGTGTTGGTAACATTATTGGTCTAAATACCGCAATTTTCCAATACGGCAACCAAAATAATTTTTTTATAATAGAAAACCCACGTTTTTATAGTGATTTTCTATTGTAAATATAATTCTAAGACTTTTTCGAAAGAAAAACAACCCTGACCTCAAAAAAACCTAACTTAACTTTAAAAATCCAAAACTAACCTATTAATGCATAAACCCTATCCTAATAAGAAATAACCTTACTGAAACTGGCACATTTCCTGCTCTAACGTGCTAAATAATGATTCGATTGCAAAACCTATTCTTATTACATATTTACAATAAGTAAAACGTTTGCTCATTTTGTGTAACCACCTCACTATTTTGTAGAAAAAAATAATTTTTCGGTTTTTTCGTTAAAATAAACGACCATACTCTTGTTTCTTAATTATGTATCTAATATTAAAATATTTAAGGAAATACCAACAAGACCGTTGTTCTATATAATTACCTAAATCGTAAAGTACATCTTTTGAAAATAAAAAAGAAAAACACTGTTCTATATGAATGTCATCCCCCTATATAATTTTTATTTTACCATTGTCTTCAGCGTCGGAATCAGTAACATTTATTGCAGTTATCTTACTATCTGAAACAACACTGTATCTATTATAGAACGTATTAACATATTATGGTATTGAAGGTGCTACATTTTTAGTACATAAACTTACCAATCGGGAAGACAAACACATTTAGTAAAAACATATTAGAATAAAGATAATGTCAATATTAATAAAAATTGAAGTTAATACATCATGATTTTTTTTTTGTATTTAAAAACTGCAAGAGTAATTAAATTAATAAAACAGTTTATATGCTGACAGATATTTTTAATTGGTACGGATATTTATTGTCGTTAGTTTTATACTTTTATATGCCTTATTATAGTGTTTGTTAACATTTTTTCAACGGTATTTGTCATAGAGGAACAACATTCTCTAAAAGACAGTAAAGGGCTAAACCATAAATATTATATACTTTACGAACAATTTAGCATATATGTTACAAATAAGTTTCAGCGTCACTAAATTTGTATTGATATAACATTTATGTGAGAACAAAATGATTTAATAGTTTTTAGTATTTTAAATTTAATAAATCTGATTTGATAATTGATAAATCTGATCTGAATAAAAACAACTCTACATTGATTATAAATTACTATTGTAACCACCCATGCAATACTATTTTACCATTTGTTAGGTGCAGATTAAGTTCATATTCCTGACTCTCATATGTGCTGAGGTTGTCGTTGTTTTTTAAACTTCAATACAATAAACTAAACACACAGTAACCTCTGAACGTGATATTTTCAAGTAAACTATATATTATTATAATTAAATTGTGCCTTTACAGAAAACTACTAACATTAGTAAAAGTATTTCTAATAATCTCTAAAATGGAATTTTTATGCAACATAATAATTAATTGTGTTTGTTAAATTATTCAAAAGAAAACTAACATATACTTTTATTAAATTAAATATTAATAAAGGCATGAAATAAATATTTAAAAACACCAAAATTTACATATTTGTTTTCAATAGATTGTTCCATATCAATCACTGCAAATCTCATCGAGCTTTTAAGCTGTATTTAAGTTAGGTATTGAGGTTTAAGTGGTGCAATAATTGCCAATTGGAAGTTGGATCTGTTAAATAAGCGGTGTTCAAAACTATAGAATAATTACATTTAACGATTATTTGATAATTCTAGCCTACAAATACTTGTTATTCTATTTATTTTAGTTTTACACTTGACTCCTTTTAAGACGAAATCATGAAAGCAAAAATCTAATCGTTCAGATTTTTTTTACAGTCATAATTTTATGTGTCTTTGTTGTGTAAATCTATGACTAAGTCTCTAGATTTCTTTGAATTCCAAGTGCAATAGTTAATTTCATTTAAATTATTTAACAATTAATATAATTATCAGATAACTATGATACTTAAGAACAAACGAACAAAATTCGAGTGAGACCTGGCAGTTAAGTATTTTTATATGAAAAATAAAATATAAACAAGTAAATACCAAAAAATAATATTGTTATCAACTAGTAACAGAAAGTAATGGGAACAGTTTATAGTTTAAGTACCCTGACCAATACAACATAAGGATTTACTTTTTCCGTTAAATAAACGATTTCGGATCGTTATTGAAATTGCAATATTCATCTTCATAATGTAATTTACAAATATAACTAATCAGCCTGTACTTGTTGCCATTAGTTAGAGTATCTAATGGGACTATAAAATATTTAAAAAGGTCATTAAACATCCATGGCACATTACAAATACATTCAGCGATAAAACACCGGAAAAGAGCGTTGCAACAGGAAATAATGATAACGATGAGTTATTCAACGGAATACATTTGTAAATTACTATTTTAGCACACACATAATGCTCCAGAGATACAGGGATTTCCGTATACTTGTAAAATACAGATGTGCTCGTATACAAAGCATCATATTATGCAGTACATATTCAGTTGTAAACTATATCTAACTCTCTAATTCGAAATTGCAAGCATTATACACAAATGGCATCCTTAAAACAGTGTGAAATAAATTCAGTAAAATACCATTAAAGTGGAACTTGATACCAAAGTTCTACTTTCTCCGCGTTACTTTTTGATATACTTATATCAGATAAGACTAACAATTATGAGATGGCAAAACTGTATACCATAAAATTCTCTCTCTCTCTCTCTCTCTCTCTCTCTCTCTCTCTCTCTCTCTCTCTCTCTCTCTATATATATATATATATATATATATATATATATATATATATATATATATATATATATATATATATATACTATTTCCAGCAATAAGACCCTACATTCCAAGGATAATTTATTTCCTCATGTTTTTTGTTTTACTGACTTTGACACCACATCAGAATTACTAAATACTGATGAATACAATTTTATACGTTTGTTTTAATCAACATTTTATTTTAGTGAATATTTCAATAGGTTTATATATATTTTTATGTTTTCACTGGATTTAAGAAAAAAGTTGATTCAAATTCATGTTTAGTTAAATAACACAAACGAATGATTGATATAGCAAAAATAACAATGTTACAAAGTAGTAGGAAGTTTTATTTTTACATAAGGATGTAGGAAGAACTGGTTGGCTCAATAATTTAGCTATCACCCTCCAATTATTGAAAAATACATTTTAAGTCAAGACTTAAATAATCCTACTCAGATATAAGCCAATTAAAATTATTCAATAATGGACTCAAACTAGCTTAGTGGACTTTGTCTACTTCACACAGTGGGTGGAGCTTTCACATTGAATCAACTGTTTTTAACTAACCCATTTGGTCCACCATCTTTGTTAGTAAGCATTATTTCATAATTAATATAAGTCCTGTTTTGAATTTACGTAAAACCGTTTGTCCTCAGATTAATTGTTAGAGATGTATTCAAAATAACACATTTTTACATATATTTCTACTAAGAAAAATTAATTGTAGTTGTTTTTATTGTGAGTATTCGAACATTATTACTTTTATTTTTCTCCTCTAACTGTCCTTGCTGTAAAATAAGTAAATAATTGTGGTTACCATTCATAACACAATAAATAAAATTAAGAAATATTTACATTTTGATTATATATTTTTATAGTCTTAAAAAATAAGTGAAGTTCCCCATAAAAAGTTTTTTGTAAAATTTTTTTGATTCTGAGATCACGATGGTGTACCTTAAAATGGATAATCTATATATAATAATGCAATTCATGTTTATAACAGTTATTAAATGGATGATAAAGAAGGATTTTTGTTCTGTTTACGAACACAAGTGATTTAAGAACAAACACTTTGTCAGAGATATTTATTGAATACAGAAATTATAAAATTGAAGATTGTAGAATGTTAGGTGGTGATATTAGTTAAAGGGTGACAAATTCGATTACTTTAATCTTTCAATTGAATATACTACTATTGTGCAAAGACACATGGAGCAGATGTATGGCTAAATAATTTGTTGAGATATTTTTATGTACAGATTTTGTATATACAATTTAGATTTGATTATTCGGATTACTCATATTTTTTCAGTTTTTTTTTTAATGTTATAGTGTAGTCTGTTTTCCTAATTTAAAATAGACATTAAAAACAATAAATATAAAATAATTACCCTCTTTATAACATTATCACCTTTTGTATTTAACAGAAAAGGTTTCGTTTTGTTTAGTAGATTCATAACAGTAATTCTTTTTATTCATTAAAATTCATTATTGAAATATATAGATAAATTACATTCTCTGCTTAATGAAATCTAAGAGACAATCAGTGAGTTTATAAATTGTGAGGTCAAAGATAAAAACACCTTTTTACATCAATTTATATAATACGTAACAAGAAAAAACTAATAGTTGCTTCTATTGGGGCAGACAAGGGCTCTTTAGAAAACTTTCAATGACCACATTCAAAAGGTTTCTTGAGTTAATTCAAACTTCTAAAGTTTAAATAACCACCTCTTCTCCACACTTCTGTACTTTCACAAAACACTGAAGTCAAATCAGTTACTCAGTAAATAGAAAGTAACATAAATATTCTTGAAAACTTATGGAGAATGTTTCTAGGAATATGATCTAACTGAAGTTTGCTAAACGCACTTAAAAGAATTTTTTTAAATATTTTTACTAAATACTTAATTTATTTTAACAATATTAACATTATAGTCTGCTTATATGATTAATTTTTGTGACATTTAAACTCGTTTTAAATTAAATAAATAATAAATATACTTTTGTCAATGTAAACAATCATCTCATAATTTAATAAGACAAATAAATGTATACCTATTTATAGAATAATTCACATATACCACGATTAATTATCATTGTAAAAGATTATTTATTTCAGTCACTAATCGAAAATTCTAAATTTAATTATAGTAAATTTATCGTAATAAAACTTAAAATTAATTTAAAATTATTTTCCAAAAACCTATTCAATAGGAAATATTTTCCACCAATTAAAACCCAGTCTTGTGTTCAAATTATTGACCAGTGTAACAATTAAAACATATGGCTTAATTAAATTATTTTCAACAATCAACTTGGAAGAAAGACTTGCTCTATTTGCCCAGAAATGGAGATGAAATCAAGCCATTTTCTAGTGTGAAAGGTTTTTCATAAATTAAACTACTAAAAGTGATTTAACATTGAAAATTAATCAAATACTTTTCGTATAAAAACTAATATTAGGAAGTTATCCAGAATAATTAAAAAAAAACGTTCTAGAAGAACCAGTGAGTGAGACCAGCTACATCAAACCATTACTATCACATGCTCCAAACATATATAAAATATTTGCCATACTCTACTTAATTTGCATAGTTATTAACAAGAATACCTTCTTTCTTTATTCAAATAATTTATCTAGTCGCATAAATTAAAGAAAGTCTAGCACGAGCAACCAAGCTCTACTATAAGTTGTCTCCCTCTACCAATACCTAGCCGACGCTTGTGTAGCAATGCCTGTTTTAAATTTATTTTCATACTAAAATATCATTGTCTATATAAATACCATTAATAAATATTAATTTCATAAATCATATTTTGACCTAATTTGAGTTTGTTATTTTGAAAATACTGTAAGTAGAATTTTAACAAAAGACAACACAAAACATTTGTAAAATAAGCCTATTAATTGAGATGCAAAGTTGTTAAGCAAAGCAAAAGAGTCATTAGTAATTAATTATATTCTTTATTGACAAAAGAAGTATTTATTTATTTACAATAGCATATTTATATAATATTATATAATTTAAAAATGTAATAAATTTTTACTATATATTTATTAAAACCCCGTATTTTTTACCTACATTTATTTAATGAAACAATATACATTTTGTTATGTATGAGTATATAGAAGTAATTTTAGTTGTACACAGCAATATTTGTTTGACTCTGTATTTAATTATTATTTAATTCACCCGCTGATTCACGAGGACACATATTTGAACATTAACCCTTTTTCTTAAGTGAGAACGAATGATCAGAATTGGATATTAAAATAATGAACCTTAAAATCTTAAGTTCGAAGCCTTTAGCAAAGTCTACTATCTACTGGGCAACGTCTACAATCAATTTTAACGTCCACACTATTGTTAGCACACATAACTAATGAATGATATTAACCCTCTACAAAGTCTATTGTCTATTAGGCAAAGTCTACTATCAATTTTAATGTCCACACTACTGTTAGTACACATAGCTAATGAATGATATTAACCCTCTACAAAGTCTATTGTCTATTGAGCAAAGTCTACTATCAATTTTAACGTCCACACTATTGTTAGTACACATAACTAATGAATGATATTAACCCTCTATAAAGTCTACTATCTATTGAGCAAAGTCTACTATCAATTTTAACGTCCACACTATTGTTAGTACACATAACTAATGAATGATATTAACCCTCTATAAAGTCTACTATCTATTGAGCAAAGTCTACTATCAATTTTAATGTCCACACTATTGTTAGTACACATAACTAATGAATGATATTAACCCTCTATAAAGTCTAGTATCTATTGGGCAACGTCTACAATCAATTTTAACGTCCACACTATTGTTAGTACACATAACTAATGAATGATATTAACCCCCTACAAAGTCTACTATCTATTGGGCAAAGTCTACTATCAATTTTAATGTCCACACTATTGTTAGTAAACATAACTAATGAATGATATTAACCCTCTATAAAGTCTACTATCTACTGGGCAACGTCTACAATCAATTTTAACGTCCACACTATTGTTAGTACACATAACTAATGAATGATATTAACCCCCTACAAAGTCTACTATCTATTGGGCAAAGTCTACTATCAATTTTAATGTCCACACTATTGTTAGTACACATAACTAATGAATGATATTAACCCTCTATAAAGTCTACTATCTATTGAGCAAAGTCTACTATCAATTTTAACGTTCACACTATTGTTAGTACACATAACTAATGAATGATATTAACCCTCTATAAAGTCTACTATCTATTGGGCAAAGTCTACTATCAATTTTAACGTCCACACTATTGTTAGTACACATAACTAATGAATGATATTAACCCTCTATAAAGTCTACTATCTATTGGGCAAAGTCTACTATCAATTTTAACGTCCACACTATTGTTAGTACACATAACTAATGAATGATATTAACCTTCTATAAAGTCTACTATCTATTGGGCAAAGTCTACTATCAATTTTAACGTCCACACATTGTTAGTACACATAACTAATGAATGATATTAACCTTCTATAAAGTCTACGTATCTATTGGGCAAAGTCTACTATCAATTTTAACGTCCACACTATTGTTAGTACACATAACTAATGAATGATATTAACCCTCTATAAAGTCTACTATCTATTGAGGCAAAGTCTACTATCAATTTTAACGTCCACACTATTGTTAGTACACATAACTAATGAATGATATTAACCCTCTATAAAGTCTACGTATCTATTGAGCAAAGTCTACTATCAATTTTAACGTCCACACTATTGTTAGTACACATAACTAATGAATGATATTAACCCTCTATAAAGTCTACTATCTATTGGGCAAAGTCTACTATCAATTTTAACGTCCACACTATTGTTAGTAAACATAACTAATGAATGATATTAACCCTCTATAAAGTCTAGTATCTATTGGGCAAAGTCTACTATCAATTTTAACGTCCACACTATTGTTAGTACACATAACTAATGAATGATATTAACCCTCTATAAAGTCTACTATCTATTGAGCAAAGTCTACTATCAATTTTAACGTCCACACTATTGTTAGTATAACTAATGAGTGATATTAACCCTCTATAAAGTCTAGTATCTATTGGGCAAAGTCTACTATCAATTTTAACGTCCACACTATTGTTAGTACACATAACTAATGTATGATATTAACCCTCTATAAAGTCTAGTATCTATTGGGCAAAGTCTACTATCAATTTTAACGTCCACACTATTGTTAGTAAACATAACTAATGAGTGATATTAACCCTCTATAAAGTCTAGTATCTATTGGGCAAAGTCTACTATCAATTTTAACGTCCAAACTATTGTTAGTACACATAACTAATGAATGATATTAACCCTCTATAAAGTCTACTATCTATTGGGCAAAGTCTACTATCAATTTTAACGTCCACACTATTGTTAGTAAACATAACTAAGGAATGATATTAACCCTCTATAAAGTCTAGTATCTATTGGGCAAAGTCTACTATCAATTTTAACGTCCACTCTATTGTTAGTACACATAACTAATGAATGATATTAACCCTCTATAAAGTCTACTATCTATTGGGCAAAGTCTACTATCAATTTTAACGTCCACACTATTGTTAGTACACATAACTAATGAATGATATTAACCCTCTACAAAGTCTACTATCTATTGGGCAAAGTCTACTATCAATTTTAACGTCCACACTATTGTTAGCACACATAACTAATGGATGATAATAACCCTCTAAAAAGTATACTATCTATTGGCAAGGTCTACTATCAATTTTAATATCCACACTATTGTTAGCACACATAGCTTATGAATTATATTAACCCTCTACAAAGTCTGTTAGCAATTTTAATGTGCACACTATTGTTAGCACACATAACTAATGAATTATATTAACCCTCTACAAAGTCTACTATCTATTGGGCAAAGTCTACTATCAATTGTAACGTCCACACTATTGTTAGCAAACATAACTAATGGATGATATTAACCCTCTAAAAAGTATACTATCTATTGGCAAGGTCTACTATCAATTTTAATATCCACACTATTGTTAGCACACATAGCTTATGAATTATATTAACCCTCTACAAAGTCTGTTAGCAATTTTAATGTGCACACTATTGTTAGCACACATAACTAATGAATTACATTAACCCTCTACAAAGTCTACTATCTATTGGGCAAAGTCTACTATCAATTTCAATATCCACACTATTGTTAGCACACATAGCTGATGAATTATATTAACCCTCTACAAAGTCTACTAGCAATTTTAATGTGCACACTATTGTTAGCACACATAACTAATGAATTATATTAACCCCCTACAAAGTCTACTATCTATTGGGCAAAGTCTACTATCAATTTTAATGTCCACACTATTGTTAGCACACATAGCTGATGAATGATATTAACCCTCTACAAAGTCTACTATCTATTGGGCAAAGACTTCTATACATTTTATTCAATGCCACTGTACGTGTATCGGTGGACGGGTGGGTCAATGCTACTGTACGTGTATGGGTGAACGGGTGGAACAATGCCACTGTACGTGTATGGGCGGTTGGGTGGGTCAATGCTACAGTACGTTATGGGTGGCCGGGTGGAACAATGCCACTGTACGTGTATGGGCGGGTGGGTGGGTGAATATCACTGTACGTGTAGGGGTGGCAGGTGGGTCAATTTCACTGTACGTTTAGGGCTGGGTGGGTTAATATCACTGGACATTTAGGGGTGGGCGGGTGGGTTACTATCTCAAAACGTGTAGAGTGTGTATGTGTGTGTGCACGCGCGCACGTATGTGCGTGTGTGCGTGCGTGTGTGTGAATTTTGATAAAAATACCAGGTTGGAGGTGTGTCCAATGAATGTAACCTATTGTTAGCACACTTTTGATAGCACACATAGCTAATGAATGATATTAACCCTCCACAAAGTCTACTATCTATTGGGTAAAGTCTACTATTAATTTTAATATCCACTATTGTTAGTACACATACAGTAGCTAGTGAATGATATTAACCCTCTACAAAGTCTACTCTCTATTGGGCAAAGCTTACTATAAATTTCAATATCCACACTATTGTTAGTACACATAGCTAATGAATGATATTAACCCTCTACAAAGTCTACTATCTATTGGGCAAAGACTACCATACATTTTAATATCCACACTATTGATAGTACACATAACTAATGAATGATTTTAACCCTCTACAAAGTCTACTATCTATTGGGCAAAGCTTACTATAAATTTCAATATCCACACTATTGTTAGTACACATAGCTAATGAATGATATTAACCCTCTACAAAGTCTACTATCTATTGGGCAAAGACTACTATACATTTTAATATCCACACTATTGTTAGTACACATAACTAATGAATGATATTAACCCTCTACAAAGTCTACTATCTATTGGGCAAAGCTTACTATAAATTTCAATATCCACACTATTGTTAGTACACATAGCTAATGAATGATATTAACCCTCTACAAAGTCTACTATCTATTGGGCAAATACTACTATACATTTTAATATCTACACTATTGTTAGTACACATAACTAATGAATGATATTAACCCTCTACAAAGTCTACTATCTATTGGGCAAAGACTACTATACATTTTAATATCCACACTATTGTTATTACACATAGCTAATGAATGATATTAACCCTCTACAAAGTCTACTATCTATTGGGCAAAATCTACTATCAATTTTAATGTCCAAACTAATGTTACTAAACATAACTAATGAATGATATTAACCATCCACAAAGTCTACTATCTATTGGGCAAAGTCTACTATCAATTTTAATGTCTACACTATTGTTAGTACACATAACTAATGAATGATATTAACCCTCTACAAAGTCTACTATCTATTGGGCAAAGTCTACTATCAATTTTAATGTCCACACTATTGTTAGTACACATAACTAATGAATCATATTAACCCTCTATAAAGTCTACTATCTATTGGGTAAAGTCTACTATCAATTTTAATGTCCACACTATTGTTAGTACACATAACTAATGAATGATATTAACCCTCTACAAAGTCTACTATCTATTGGGCAAAGTCTACTATCAATTTTAATGTCCACACTATTGTTAGTACACTTAACTAATGAATGATATTAATCCTCTAAAAAGTCTACTATCTATCCAGTAGGAACTACTTCATTGTCAAATTACTGAAGTGTTTTTGAATTGGATCCGCAAAGAAATGAGCAATTATTTGACTGTATTAACAAAATATTACGTAACCCCGCTCATGTGCTTCAGAATTGGTTTTTTTATGTAATTCTTGAGCTACGTTTATATTAACTAGTATTATTTTCTTTTTTACTCTAAATTAAGTGTTTCACAAATAAATCTTTCGTATAATTTAAACGAAAATTTCATAAGCCAATACTAACGTAGCCTAGATTGAGTTTAATTACATATACAGCTTTAATACTTGCAATAACCTAGACCACTACTTGATTATAAATATGTAATGAACAAGTATGCGTATAAATAATTTTAAAATAAAAGTGCACACTTCACTAGAGTTTAAGAAAATATTTTTTTTAAATGTCGTTTATCTCTAATTTCAAAAATATAAAGATCTCTATTTATAAGACTAAAGAAATATGTTGTTTCTCTCACTGAAGAAAATATTAAATTATGTTACGTTGCCTTAAGTAAAGCACTTCGTCTTAAGTGGGGGTTTCCGATATATTTTTTTTACTAAAATATTTAGTTACATAATTATTTCCAATGCTATAAAACATGTATGGCTATATATGCATGCATTCGTCCCATATATATCCATAATATTTTGAACATGTTATTTGATTCAAGTGTTATGTAGTTTATGATAGCGGTGCGATATCATTCTATTTTCTATAACATCTTTAAATATCAGTCAACATTTCTGCATATTATAACACAACCATTATAAAGTTCACTATAAGAATGACCTGAGTTAGTTATGTGGTGCTCTGATTTTCCTTTCCTTGGGACAATAATTTTAGAAAATCAAGACAAAATTATCCTAACTTTACAAAACACTAAAGCATGTTTTTTTTATTATTTAAATGCAATTTGTATATTGAACAGAACTTTCTTCTAAACTTTATAAATTGTGTAATTACTGAAAATTAGCTATAAAATATCCATGAATGTAAATAAGTATCATTTTTAATAAGCTTTATTTGTTAATAGTTACCAAAAACATAATCCATTAATTTTATCAATTTACAATTCAATTTACTATAATTTAAATAAGTAAATATAGTAATCGCAGTTCAGTAAACTATAGTAAAATGTATTATATTATTGAATTGGTAAAGTTAAATAAATAAAAATTGTTCCAGGATGTAGCATAGTTGTAAAAATAGTAAATGAATATTTCATTAAGAACAATCTATTCGGAATGCAGTGTATCTTCAATCAGCCATATAGTTTTAAGGTAATTTATAGTTTAAGAGCATTTTTTTCATAGATATAAAGCCAGTTGTTTTCTTTTAAAAAATATATATTTTGAAATGGAACATTTGATTGTTAGTTTTTTATTTTACCTTCACACTTGGATACTTATTCTGCGGAAAGTTCATTATTTATAAATCTATTATAACAATGTATAATACTAAATAAGATATTGGGTAAAAATATATAATTATTACTAAATACAACCGTAGGTACTAAATAGTACCTGCTGAAATTAGCACTTTAGTTTCCACTTTGATTTGGAAGAGAAAAAGTCTTTCGTTTATCTATTGAACGTATATGTGTACCTACACATAACATAGATAAGAGTGAATCTGCTGTGGTAACATACAGAGGTGGCAGAAACAAGCCTTGAAAAAATCTTGTAATTTCTCGGCTATCAAAAACTATCTTTTTGTTTTTATATTGTTGCTGGTGACAACACTTGTAGGTGTGGATACTGTAATTCCAAAAACATTATATTTTATTGATAAGTTTAGAAATGAGGATGAAATAGTGCATCGTTTGTCATTATTTCTATTTATTTTCTTTAACTTTAAAAAGTCCATATCTTTGAAAAATTTATTCTAAAAACTCACTGAAATTTCACTTTAAAGAAAAACTATATATTAATAATAATACTGTATTGTATTTTAATAAAGTGGACGAACGATTATTCTATTATAATATTTTTACTATTTTGTAATAAATAGAGATAATCAATATATTTAAATTTATTAAAATATCAAAAGGAAAATGAAGCTCGTTGGTCAGTAGAAAGTTTTTATTTTGTTTGACGTGATTATTTCTAAACAAGTATATTTGTGCGCTTAACATTTTTAAATATAATATTTTAACTCTTGGAATACTATTTGCCACTTGGCATAAAATATAACTATTTTAACTTAGTAAAAATGTATTTAGTTTCTATATTTATTATTTATTTTATATATTTGTTCACAAATTACTTCAATCTATATGATAACGATATTCTGCCCTACGAAACATCATGTAGAATTTATTCATACAAAGCAACAGCATATTGTAACAACGTGACAGGATGAATGCTAGGTATTGTGTGCAAAGACTTGCATTCAATACTCTGACAAAACAAACAATAGACATTTCAACCAAATCTCCAGCTCCTCTGTGATCATTTAGGTATACGATAATTAGAAATAATCGATGCCTAAAATTCATCACAGGGAAATATTTACATCACGTAAATGAAGTAACAAGTTTGGGATACATTGCAGATTGGTAATACTCTTTGAGCGCTTTTCTATTCTAATTTTCTACTTAGTCAAAGATGTTACTAACAGCAATGCCAAACACGACGCCAACTCTAATTTCCAAAATGATACTAACTCTGGTTCCAATACTGAACCCACTTTGATGCAAAACTGACACGGACTCTAATACCACAATTAACGGTGGAACTGATGCCCTAAACTTAAGTTAACACTGTTTCCAAACTGACGACATCTCTTTTGCAAACTAATGGTGACTTTATTGCCAAAACTGACACTAAATCCGATGTCAGAACTAATCCCGATCGGTATGCATAAACTGACGATAGTGAAAATCTTCTACTGAAAAAAAAGTTAAATTTTTAAGTTGATTTTAAATTTTATGTGTGAATACTTTTCTAACTAAGAGTGCTAAGACTTCTCTTTCAAGTTATCGGTAGAGGTACGTCTGAGGCACATGTTACCAATCAAATTCCTAAGTTAGTGCCTCTATATAACAGCACGCTTGTGATAATGCCAGTTCACCTCTGTATAACCCCTTAGCAGTGCAGGACACTACAAGGGTACTGGTACACCCACTCAACCAGGTGCCCCAACTACACCTGACACCTTCTGTAAGCAAGTCATTATAAAAGGCGATTCTTGCATTAAAATACATCACAAGCATAACCGATATCACAATAATCCCTTCATCTTCTCCATTTAGAGGATGCAAACCTCCAGGGGACCGAAAACCGCCAAACATATGAACAGATCATTATTAAAGCTCTTTTTATTAGAAATTATACAATTTCTAGAAAAGAACTTCAATATTCCAACTATTTAAATTGTTATTGATTTAACGTGGTGTTTCGTTGTCAGACAACATCATCAGACTAACCACGACTAAAACAAAAATTTATTTACATATGTTTTAAATAATAGAGTTTAAATAAATGTTAAGAATAAATAAATATAAAGTTCTTTTAAGAGAAATTATTTTATTTTTGTAGATTTTTATACATATTTCTCTTTATAAAAATTTATATTTATTTATTCTTAAAATTCATTTAAACTCTAACTTAAAATTTTTGGATCAGTTGTAGTTAGTCTGATGATATCTTTGACAACGAAAGGCCTCATTAAATAAATTTTAAATTATTGGAATATTAAAGTTCTTTTCTACAAATGATATAAACAGACGTCACATAAGAACTCAGCCATGCTGTAGCAACATTAATTAACACATTACATGGATACCACAGCGCCTACTTCAATAGCCTATTCTACGACCAACGGAAGTAGTTATCGACCCTGCAAAATACCTTATGTTTATCAAGCCAAACTCTTAACTTAGCATTTACTGCCAGTACTAC
>JAQJVL010004308.1:0-46862 GCA_035578905.1 Stictocephala bisonia | reverse complement strand
GGAGGTCAGACTGTTTTTTCTACTGAAGAAGAAGATTGTCTTATCCGTCATCCATTATCCTGAAGAACTTGATCTGCAAGAGATTGAAAAAAGTTAAATTGTTGACAAAGTTAGAATGTCCAGCCTCAGAAGAGGGCGATTTGTTGCAGTGGGCATTGATTTAAAAACAATTGAATAAAATTTCAAAATCTAAAGAGCAATTGCACTTATTTTAAATTATGTATATAATTTAATTTTCAATAATATTATGTTGTAAATAAATTATACTAAGCAAAAACTATATTTATTCATTTTCAATCATCAACTTCACCTCAGTATTGGGGGGAAGTGGTTTTATAATTAAAAAATACATTTGATCCACTTCACCCCAACATATGGGGTGAAGTGGATCAACAAAAATTTTTTTTTTTCAAGCCAATTTCAAACATAGAAGTAAATTCTCTAAGGCATTGGAATGTAGAATATTGATAGATGTTATAATATTTTTTAAAGATCCTCTCTTGATTCTATATCATGAAAAATTAGAAAAAACTACAAATCCGCTTCACCCCAGATTACGGTACTGGCCGTTCACACATCATTTCAAAGGAACTATCAGAAGAAATATCAATGCTGTTGGTTAATCATGTATCATCAAAGTAACTCTTATAATTGTAAGTACTGTATGAAAATCAAAGTAATTCTTGTAAATAAATATGTACATATTTACTTTTATTTTTATTATTTGTTCTTTCAATGTGATTCGGCATACAAGGAGTTATATAGGTATTATTAATCAATTGTAATAAATCATATTAGTTTTCAATAACTGGCTAGCTTCTTATTATTTATTGCCTACAAGAGTAATATTAATCACAAGTCATGAAAACTGAAAAATAATTGTAGATTGAACTTTAGTTGGGCCAATTGTTCGTGATTGTTTAAAGTTAAGCAATTACCACCACACAGTCAATTAAAAACAAAATAAATATGAATATATATATGATTTATTTATAAGGTCACATTTCAAAAATGCAGAAACATAAACAATGTACTCCAATAAAGTGCAAAATCAAACATTTTGTAGCAATTATAGAGCAAACAAAATCAGCAAAAATCTCGCTTTTACCGGATTTTTAGTCATTTTAAAAAATTTTTAACTTTTTACCCAGTACAATATACAAGAATGTTTTTTTATTTCCTAGGTACATATACATGAGACCTTCCTTTTATGTAAATTTTAGTTTTATATCACCAACCCCATCAGAGTTATTAATAGCCAAAATTGCTAATTTTCAAAAATTTCACTTTTGAAAAATTTATAAAAACTGTAGGGTTAGTATATTACAGTTCATATTATTTATGGTAATACTACCAACATACGAGGGCGGTTCAATAAGTCCTTAGAATAAGATAGAAAAAGACATTTTTTCGGGTAAACTATTGTTTATTTTTCAACATAATCTCCTTTTAGCTCTATACACTTCATTAGGCGTTCCTCTAACATGGATAAGCCATTTAAAAAGTAGGATTTTGACAATTCCTCAAAATAGGCATCCGTTTGGGCAATCACTTCTTTGTTTGACATAAAACTTCCATGGCAACTGCGCAGGTGTGTACACGTGCATTGTCTTGATGCAGAAGAACTTTTTTCTTTTTCAAGTGCGGACGTTTTGTCTTGATTTCTTCATTTAGTCAGTCCAATAACGATGCATAATATTCTCCAGTTATCGTTTTTCCCTTTTCCAAGTAATCAATGCAGATTACTCCTTGTGCATCCCAAAAAACTGTGGCCATAACTTTGCCGGCGGATTTCACTGTCTTTGCCTTCTTTGGAGCCCGTTCGTCATTAAAAACCCACTGTTTCGACTGTTCCTTTGACTCTGGAGTGTAGTGGTGGATCCATGTTTCATCTACAGTTATGTATTGACGCAGAAACTCACCATGATTGCGACGTAATACTGTCAAGACAGCCTTAGAATCAACCACACGAATGCGTTTATTCTCCTCTGTGAGCAAGCGCGGCACCCATCTTGCAGAGAGTTTTTTCACATTTAATTTTTCATGCAAAATTGTGAACACTGTGCCTTGTGATATGCCTGTAGCTTCAACTATTTCACGCACTTTGATTCGCCGATCACTCAAAACCATATCGTGGATTTTGTCAACCATTTCTGGGGTTGTCACTTCCACTGGGCGCCCTGAACGATGTTCATCTCTTGTGGATGTACGGCCACGTTTAAACTCGTTTACCCAGTTATAAACAGTTGCCAACACAGGAGCAGATGTACCATGAACAGCATCCAACTCAACTTTGATTTCCTTCGGTGTTAAGCCTTTCAAATGAAAGTGTTTAATCACAGCACGAAACTCACTTGTGTCCATCATTCTAATTAAACAAACCTTTCCTGATTCAATCAACGACAACAATGAAATCAGCTGATGAAATCAACTGAAACTTTCATAGTTGTCAAGCAACAGATGATTAAAAATAAAAATAAAACAATATTGATACTTTTTGCGACTTATCTTGTATTTTCTAAGGACATATTGAACCGCCCTCGTATATCTTCAAAGACAAAAATAATCACATTGCATTTCACTACCCTTGTCTTTAAAAAAAATTACAAAAGTGAAATTTTGTCGATTGCTTTATTGTATTTGTCTTAGGATTTTCAAAACGAAATATTAGAGATAGGTAAATAAGCTACTGGACCTTTATTTTACATTGTTAGTTTATAAACTAAATGGTTTTTGTTTCATTTTTCTAAGACAAATACTTAATCAGTTACGGCCATTCTTGTAAACCCTAGCATTAGCGAAAATGGGCGTGCGCAGCAAATCCAAAATGGCCGCCAAAGGTGAACCACCAAAGAAAAAAAATTTTTTAAATGGTTTTTAAGTCTTGAGATATGAGAGAAACAACCTGGCAAGTTTCATCAAATTTAAAAATAGTCAAGCAACCAATTTATTTTTTTCTGGATCACTTCAAATGGAATGACCCTTTACTCACTTCCTCAGACAACATTCAAAATCTGGCCATCACCTGAAACAGACTTCTCTAGTAGTCTCCAGGCCAATGGTATCCACTAGGAGTTTGCCATGTAGGTATTAAGAGGACTGACTACAAGACCTATTGCCTACAATCTTCACATTTTTCTCCCAAGTACTGCACAAGAGTGTCAGTGTACGAGGCGTGTTTTTAAAGTAAGTACCGTTTTTAAACTACGCCGCTGTAGCGCTGCGTTTAGTGCATGTGCGCTGTGTAGCCACATCTGTTGGGAAGCCACAGGCACCATTACGGAGCCATCCGATCGAGTCTACATCTGTTTGCATCATTTTCAAATGACTCCACCTATTGAGAATCCCGCCGACTGCGAAGTGCGTGCTGTAATACAGTTTCTCTGTGCTCAAGGCTTCAAAGCAGTTGACATTACTCACCAAATCAGTAAAGTGTATGGTGAAAACATTATGAGTGATGGAATGGTTCGGAAATGGGTTAGGGCCTTTAAAGATGGCCGCACAAACATTCATAATGAGGAACGAAGTGGGCGACCTTCAGTCATTACCGATGATCTGATTCAAAAAGTGGACTGTAAAGTGAAAGAGAACGGACAATTCACAATTTCGTCCTTAGCTGAAACTTTTCCTGCTGTCTCAAGAAGTGTTCTTTACGAAATTGTGTCCGAACGTTTAAATTATCAGAAACTGTGTTCACGCTGGATGCCAAAAATGTTGACTGATGAGCACAAAACCAAAAGATTGGGCAGTGCATTGAGTTTTCTCAAGCAATACAGTAACGAAGGGGATGATTTTTTAAGCCATATTGTCACAGGCGATGAAACATGGGTAGCCTACGTTACACCAGAATCGAAACAGCAATCAATGGAATGGCAGCATTCATCATCCCCTAGAAAAGTGAAATTCAAACAAACAATTTCTGCTCAGAAAATCATATGCACTGTGTTTTGGGACAGAAAGGGTTTGTTGCTGATAGATTGCCTCGCGGTGACACGATCAATGCAGCTGCGTACTGTCAGACTTTACAAAAACTGCACCGCGCAATTCAAAACAAAAGGTGTGGTGGCATGCTGAGTACAGGTGTCGTTTTGCTCCACGATAATCCCCGTCCACACACAGCAAATCGAACACAATACCTTATCACTTCTATTGGCTGGGAACAATTGGACCACCCTCCATACAGTCCCGATCTAGCGCCAAGCGACTACCATTTGTTTCTGCACTTGAAGACGCATCTGGCGGGACAGCGCCATTCCAATGATTACAAAGTAAAAACAACTGTGAAGCAGTGGTTGTCTAATCAGGTACCAACCTTCTTAGATGATGGCATACAAAAGCTGGTCCCAAGATACGATAAGTGCCTATATTAATGGAAATTATGTAGAGAAGTAAAGTATGGCTTTTCAAGTGAATAAATTATTGTTGGAAAAGATTTACTTTTTGATTTTTTTTATATCAAAACGGTACTTACTTTAAAAACACGTCTCGTAGAACAACAGTCTAATAACACACAGTCATGACTCTTCCACTGCAGCGCTGTGGAGCTAGCACGATGCTAGCCCTCCAAGTAGCCATCCAGAACAACTTTGCTGCATTATCGTTATATTGCATTAGAAGTAAAGAAGTAGAATAATAAAAAATAGGAAAAGTGTCATGAAAATGTATTAATCACTAGTTATTTGACATTTACTACTCACAGCTGTGGGTGTAAACAGTGCAGCTGACCAGTAGCATCATTCTTGTCATCCAATATCTAACGGAGTGTCATGACTGAGTGTTTATTATACTGTAGAAAAACTAAGGAAAACTAAAACTGAGGAATGTGAAGCTAGTCTGGCATGAAAGGTTAACAGCTAGTCTTTTACCTTACTGTGAGGATGAAAAAGGGTTTCGGCTATTATTACCTGAGTATGTTTGTTCAAAAACAATTTGAGAAGTTATACCAATATCTACGTTTCAAGCCACATTCATGATTTGCATATTTGAATTCAATACTGAATTCATACTATACAACTATACAAATTTTATATATATATATATATATATATATATATATATATATATATATATATATATATGCTTTGAATCAATAAGTGTATATTAGGCATCAACCTATTACCAAATGAGTTCCGAATAAACATTCTTTTCGTAAATTTAATACGTGATTATGGTTACTAATGATACCTCAGAAGTACATGAAACATTGGAAAGTAATCTGACTTATCGAGATCATGAGATAGTGAGGATCTTAAAATTATCAAGGATACATACATCAGCTATCTGTTTATCACTGGCCAACAAACTTGAGAGGGCTTCAACGGCTCGGACACTCTCCACCATCTCTTCATTAGTTAGGATTGGCGGGTCCTTCTTTCGAAACACTTCCAAATCCTTCTGATGTTCTATTAGCCTGTAACATTTTATAATACCTCAAAATGAATCATAATGGCTATTATTTAGCATATTCAATAAATATAATATTACACTAAGTTAAATCTACTCAATTTGATATAAGATCTGTCATATCAGTATTTTTTTAAAGACAAGAAATGCACTATTAAAGAATCTAGAACGAAATGAGTAGTAGTTTATCTAATATGACCATAAAAAGCTTGGAACTATATTAGAACTAATTCATTAGTGTTCTACAGTTTCTACATTTTATTACTCTCCTTTATTAATGTCAGGTTTTTGTTGTACACTAACTTAACAAAAGTCACATTAGATGAAACTGTTGAACATAGCATTATTTACTTCACACATTCGACACACTCTTAGGTTATAGTTAAGTATAGTTTCTTAATTGATTCTTTTGTGAATTCTTCGGGTCTGAGGAAGGTAAACGTGATTCACCAAAATCGATCACCATAATATTTATGCATTTTGTACTTTTACAGTAAAACCTCCTTAATCCAGCATTTTATAGTCCGGAATTGTCTATAATCTGACATCAATGGCAACAGACACAAATTATAGAATTGCCTTTACAACGACCATTGTACAGTAGTGAGTAATTCGACAGCTACCGCGTCACTCAGGAGCCACAAAACGCCACGCTCTGAGTGGTAAACATAAGTGGGCTAATCATCGTAACTCCTCGGCAAATCTCGAGTCCACTCGTCTCCCGGCATGCACTTCACTCTTCACTCCTCGTCTGTAGTACAGTGGAACGATGACGCCACACCATTTTTGTTGTTCAGTCAGAGGTTTTGTTTCTATCATCCTGAGTAATGAGCAGTAAAGTACTGTTCGTAAGTGAGTGAAGCTTATTTAATTTTATTTTACTTATTGTGTACTGAACTGTATTTACATACATACTGACAAGTGAGTGTGTTTTAGTGTAAACAATTGTGGACACTCTAATGTTGAAAACCGTTTTATACCCATATAGAAGTTTTTAAAAGTAAAATTCTAAATTGTGAGACCAATAATAATGTATTTGTTGTATCTTGTATTGTATTTGTCATAATGATCCATCCTTTGATTTACTTGCAAATATCATGATGGTAAAATTATATGGTATGTATGTTGTCTATAGACTGTTTGTTAAAATATTAAAATTTTCAAAGTGTCTACCTAACTACCATGCCAACATGTAAAGTCCAGTTAAGATGTTCATCAATACCTTGAATAGTTTGTAAAATTAATTTGCCGTAAAACTATTGTCACGTAGTGTCAGCGCTAAATGTCAATCGTTTTAAAATACATATCAATTTAAAATCACTGTATTTACTAACAAATAAAAACGCAACATATCATTATAATTGATATTTTAAGGATTACAGCACTGCCAATCGATTAATTTTTCACAAGTCAAGAAAATTTTGTTTGAGGAAATTGATAAGAACTTCTTTCTTATAAAGTTAAAATTCTGATATTTATAGAAAACATTTTTGTTAATGAGGTATCAAAATGTGAATTCGAATTAATAACAGATATTTGAGTGGTAAAAATGTAAAGTTGATGCACAGTAAAAGTAGAACAAATTCTGGTACTTTTTATTTCAACTAAGATAAAAATTATCAAAACTCAAAATAATATTTTAAAATGAATATAGGCCTATCTTAATGTAAAATTAAGAGGAAAACAATGGCGTGACTTTATATTTCACAGGTCTCTTAGTTTCTAAGGCTACGCCCTTCAACTTGGATACATATAATTTTTGTGCCGACATTAATAGTTTGGTTGTACTTTTAAGCAGTACAATTCAAAAAACCTGTACAACGTTGATTAAAATATGTAAGATGACACTAACACTTGCTCAAACTCAGCACACTTGTTCCTGAGTACTCCCTCGGCTATCTCACGGCGGTGGGCTATCCTGGTGGCACTGAGGTCCAACACCTGCTCCATGTCCTTGGGCCACAGGAACACTCGACAGTTCAGCTGTATGTCCTCCTCTGAACAAAAGATATCGGAATGTTGTTTCATTATACAGTGTTCCAAAAGTGTATTATACGGTTGAATATTGTTATGACTGTTAAAGATAAAGGTACAAAAGTTTGCACATTATTCCTGGACATAAAAAGCTATTTTACCATGTACAGTATTGTGCGAATTAATGGAATCATAGGCTGTTTTAATGAAAAAACAGTTTATTTAGTAAAAAATTATATTTTGACAAAACTATAAAGGTAAACTTACATCATTCAGTAGGAAATATGTCCCCCCTTTGGCAGCAATTACTGCTTTTACCCGTTTTGGCATAGATTCTATGAGTTTCTGGCAGTTGTCAGATATCCTTTCATCTCAATACCAAACCTGAATGACCGCTTCTATCATTTTTATTTTAGTGGTACAGTCGATTTTTCGCAGTCTAGCTTTGCAAATGGCCCATAAATTTTCAATGGGGTTGAGGTCGGGCGAATTACCGGGCCAATCTAAAACATTAATCTTCTTATTTTTGAAAAATGCCATCATTTTCTTTGATTTGTGACAGGGAGCAGAGTCCTGTTGAAGAATCGCTCCTCCTTGGGGTTGACATTTTTGGAGTTGTTTGTCCAAACACTTTTCCAACATGGATTTGTATTTTTGGCTGTTCATCATGCCTTCAATTGGCACCAAAGATCCAACCCCCATGTATGAAAAACATCCCTAAAACATTTTCTTGACTGGATGTTTTACGGTTTGATCAATATGAGATGGTGTAAGCTTTTCATTGTCAGACTTCCTGACGAATTTTGACCGCTGTCCCTGAACTATAAAGTGGGTTTCATCTGTAAACAGGACTTTTTTCCAGTCACCTACAGTCCAATTAGAGTATTTTTTGGCCCACAGTAGCCTTTGTTTCTTCATTCCTTCAGTTAGAAGCTGTTTTTTCTGTGGACGAATTGCCCTTCTACCACTCTCCAAAAGTCTTTTACGAACAGTTGAGTCATGAATCACTATACCTGATGCTGCTAGATCTTGTTGTAGGTCTTGGCTTGATTTTCTTGGGTCCAATTTGCTCTTTCGAAGTAAAAATCTATCATCTGCTGGTGTTGTTTTTCTCTTTCTTCCACATTTTCCTAACCTTTTCACATGCACTGATCCCGTTTCTCGTTTACCCTTCACAATTTTGCTTACTACCCCCTGACTCACTCCACACGTTCTAGCACTCTCTCTTTGTGACATAGTAGTGTGTTCACTCAACGTGACAATCTTTTCACGCTTCCTAGGCGTAATATCCATGTTGGAATAAAACTAAAACAAACTCACTAGTTACCAAAAACAACACAAAATAGTACAAAAAACCCAAAACAACACAAGCTTGGTAAGAAATGACTTAAAACACACTCAAACTAAAGGCAGAGAAAAGTAAGGTTATGTTTTCAATGCTTGGTCAGCTGTCAACTGTGTAGGTAGTGTTGCCAACTGTGAATATTGAAAAATTTCACAGTGATTCCATTAATTCGCACAATACTGTATTCAGTGATCCACTTTTGTAGGGAGACCGCCCACTAGGAGTCAGAGGGAGATCTTAAATGTCTTAAATCTTAAAATGACACCATTTTAAAGGTCTTAACTATTCATTATTCATCTCTAAGATGCCGATTGTAGAGATATGGGCAAATATGAGGGGTAAGTGAGTGTAGATGAACGAGTGTAGTCAACGTTACTATCTGAGTTCGACTTAGCTCAGAAAGGACTATTTATTAATAGCCCATTAGCCAGCAAAACTATGGGACCTACAGCTTTACGTGGAATCCAAACCACATAGTGTTGGTCTGATTTTCAGCTAACTGAAAAGTCTGACACTCAGTTCTCTCCCTACACAACATCTGAACTCTGACTACCATCCAACATGGACACTCTAGACTTCTCTAGTAGTGTCTATGTCGAATTAATAGTAGAACATCATGCTGCAAATTAGATCTCAAAAGGTTAATCCTAAACAAAATGGCGGTGAACAAAAGTTTCAATATTGATTTTATGTGCAAGTTCAGAATGGCTTAATTCTATTGTATCCATGTCACATGAAGCTACAATAGAATGAATACTTCACAATGAAGCTACAAAAGTCAATGAACACTTCACATATGATTATTGAACATAAACACCTACTTTAAGATGTAATCTGTGTCCTGCTATTCTTCTTTGGGAACTGTCTACGAGGAATCAGTAAAAAAGTTTTAATATAGTAGGTTTATATGCACATCATTATAAAGAGCTGATCAATCATAGGAGAATGCAGCAAACCGCACTTCAAAAGCTTTATTCGTCACAAAACAATGGCAGTTTAAAATCTTGCACGCCAGATCAGTATTGAACATTTCGAGCGCCGGCATTTTGTTTAGGATTAACCTTTTGAGGTCTGTTTGCGGCATGATGTTCTACTAGTTAAGACCTTTAAAATGGTATGCACATCGACATATGGTTACATTTAAGATTTCCTTCCGACCCCTTGTGGGCCGTCTCTCTACGAAAGTAGTGGATCACTGAATACATGGTAAAATAGATTTTATGTCCAAGAGCAATGTGCAAAGTTTTGTACCTTCATCTGTAATGGTCCAAACAATATTCAACCGTTCCAGGACTTTTTCGACACATTATATTTATATATATAAAAGCACAATGATTATCAACTGAAAATAACTGATTAATTGATTGAACAGTAGTTCAAACTACTGTTACTCAGTTATTACGAAAATTGTTTATTTGGTTAGAAAAAAGAAAAATCTGAGAGGCAAGTAAAATTATTTTCTTCTTCAGATTGAGTAGTAGTTTGTTTTGTTGTCAATTATACTTAATTAATCTTAAAAATTGCATTCACTGACAAAAACAAGTTAATCCAACTATCGCTACCAACTTAAATGTGTTCTGCACTATATTGAAACATGACAGTTCCAGTTAACTCATCACAGCCGATCGCCCGACAGTTCCCTTAGATGTGCTTCGGATGTCCTAAGGTATATATATTTTAATTTGTTTATCTCTAATATGGTTTAAAACTTTGCCGTGTAGTTTAATTTTTATATACTGTGCGCCTATATGATTTTAAACAATGTATTTTCAAACAGGCAAACTAAATTGTCACACGCAGTCCCTAACAAAAGGGGAAGCAAACAATTAAGAACTTTTTGGAACACAACTAGTTATACTATAGTTCTTAAATACTTTTACATGATTATTCTACCAAAATAGAAGTCGTGGACTAAATATTATATTTGGAAAAAATATTGTAGGTATTGTTTAGCTAGATCAATAGTTCTTACACTTCTTTCTGACGTTCGCTTAATAATTCCATGATTTCGATCATCTTCAAAAGCTAGCACCAATACTACTGATCAAATATTATTTATAATTAAATTTCTCTGATCAATTTTAAAATTATTTTATGATTATTTTCAACAATTATTAATATGAGTCTGACATTTTGTTTAACTCCTGCCCTGTTTTAAAATTTGGTGAAAAGTTGATTTACGATCTGAACACCTGATTTCTATATGAAATTTTCACAGGTGATATTTATTTACCTTGGCATTAGAATAAATTCACCTGAATCTGGTTTAAAACAAAAAAACCAAAGTGACTCATAAGCACTTAAAATAATTGCAGCCCCAGATTACATTTAAAGCAAATACTTTAAAAATAAAAATATTAATAATTGAAATCTGACAATTTGCTTTCGTTCTATTAAATTTGTACACATAATATGTACAATAATGATGCGCAAATAAAATTAGCTATCAATAAAAGTACAATAGTTTTAATAAAACATTCATACTTTCATAATAAATTATAACTTCAATACCACAAATCTTTGGGGGACTGAAAAATATTCATGATAGCGAGATTCATGGTTGTGAGGTTAAAACTGACAAAATTCATAGAGGTTCGCTTTCATATACTGAACTGAAAACAAATAGTTTACTGTAAGTGTAATTAATTCATTTATTACTACAGTAAATAATTACTTTCCTCCTAAATTCAACTTGTAAAGGCAGTACACTTAATTTTCTTCTCACCATGAGAAACATTAACCATATTGTCGATCACACTGAATGGTACCAATTACACAATAGAATCAAACTAAACTGAACTAAATCTGTACTGTCTAATGCTACCTAAAATTGTCCTAAAGTCAAACAAATGGAAGTTAAGTTTTCCTGTTTCAACAAGAATGAATTTGAAATACAAATTTGTTTTACTGAAGTTTTGACCGTGGGAATTCATCTTATAAAGGTAAAATTATTGGTATAGAGGTGTTTGTGCCATAAGGGTTTCCAGTTGTTTTGAACCCTGTTTTATTGAAGTTTGTGCTATCAAGGTTCCATTGTGCTATTCTACAAAATAAATACTATATGCTAAAAACCAAACAAATCTAAAAATATGATTACATACGCAAGAGCAGTGTGTGACTGAGCAAGAACATGACGTAGTCAGCTGTGGTTAATAGTTGGGTTTTCAGGTCAAACATGGTGGCGTCTCGGCTCTCATTGATGAAGTTGGTAAGTTCCACAAGCTCAGCTGTAGTCTCGGGAACTTGACTTACTCTTGCTGCCATTTCCTCAAATGTAGAAGCAATTCTGTACAATACATAAGGACATCTTACTAACAGAAAAATTTTGCACACAGTTCCAACTGTGTATGTAAATGATAATTGAACAAACAAGTCAGGTACATGGCTTGAAATTGCAGATTTATTTAAATAGCCGTGAGGCATGTATCTGTTTGATTAGTAGGTGGACCCATGACACAGTATCCATTGGTTAGGTGGGTTGGCTCCATACAGTATATGTCTGTTTGATGAGTGGTTTGAGCTATGAGGCACGTGTCTGTTGGGCGGGTGTGTGGGCTCCATACGACATGTCCGTTTGATTGTGGGTGGTTGCTATGGGACATGTGTCCATTGAATAGACACCTATAAAATTATTAGAATGTAACGGAGCAACAGTAACAATAAAAAACAATAACAAAGGTGCGCACCTCATCCGAAAAAGAGGTGAGGATGCATGCGCAACCATATGAATGTGTGGCAAGTCAAATAGAAGCCTATTTCTGCTGTTAAACGCAGGGATCCTAAAAGAGGGAGTCTCCTGGCTGACAGCATCATCTGATGTAAGTTTGAAAGGAACAGATGTAAAGTCAGGGATAAAGTGGAAGTTTCCAGAGCTTAGTGAAGTGGAAACGAGTGCAGAACTTAATTCATCAAACTTATTAACTCGTCGAGCTGTGATTGACTTTTTTTACAGAATGCTTCATGGCCCACTGGTTAAGTAGAGGCTGTTGGTCTATGTTGGTGGCGCAGTGCTGTAACTCAGCTACTTGGGGACAAAGTGTTTGGGAGATTGTAGGCGATAGGTTCCATGCTCGGTTCTCTTAATATTGACACGGCGTCCGCTCAATGGTTGTCATCAATAGACACTAGAGAAGTCTGGAGTGTCCGTATTGAATGGTAGTCAAGGTTCGGATGTTGTGTAGAGAAGAGAACTAAGTGTCAAACTTGTCAGTTAGCTGAAAATCAGACCAACACTACGTGGTTTGGATTCCACGTAAAGCTGTAGGTCCCATAGTTTTGCTGGCTAATGGGCTATTAATAAATAGTCCTTTCTGAGCTAAGTCGAACTCAGATAGTAACATTGACTACACTCGTTCATCTACACTCACTTACCCCTCATATTCGCCCATATCTCTACGATCGGCGTCTTAGAGATGAATAATGAATAATGAATGAATATGAGTTTCAGAATATACCTTTTATTGAAGAGATCCATTTATTTGCTCATACTTTAGAATATGTGTGATCCAGTGGTCAGACGTGCTTGCATTGTAAACAGGCTTCACAAACTATATTTGTTCAACAACTATAATGGCTGGTTACTAAGGATGCTGAAAGCAGCATATAATTTGTAACTATGTAACTAAACTCATACTCAGCCAGTTAAGCCCCATTTCTCAAGTGTTGCATGTTTGAGCCTGAGGGTTGTTTCGGACACTTGAGAGATCAACTGGTCGGTGACATGGCCAATAAGTGGTTAAACAAAATATTTATAGATTAGAATCCCGTACTCATAACATAAAGTAAAATAAAAATATTGAAACTTATATACTTAAATGTTAAATAAAGTAAACAGATCAAATGCATTACACATCCCAGCTTTAGCTGAGTAAATCTTATTCCTTTACTGAAGGAATTCCTAATTTTAACTCAAATTTCCAAGGACGATTTAATGTATTCCGCTACGTATTTCATGCACCAATTCTACACTTATCCTGCGTTTGCAACAACATGATTAATTTTATGCTAAATATTAGTGCAGCATACAAGTAAACTGTTTTATGCATACCTACGATTGTGAGCTCGGTTGACACCAACAAAATAGTCAACAATCTGTTTACGCAAGATTGTCACCAGATTGCTAAGGGTGTCGTTGACCAGAGCGCAGTCCAGGTTTATCAGGTTAAGTGGGATGTCACGCCTCATCAGGTTTATCTCATCCCGCAGCGCCTCATACATCTCAATCCGTTTTGTAAAATCCTTTTTGACAGTACAATAAAATCCATTAATTGTTTGTCATATTTAATATTGATATGTAATACTTGCTAAGATTTTCAAAGTTTTATTTTCTAACGTTACTACTGTAAACTGAAACAAATAAATTATTATAGTCATAAGGTTTAATAATTTCACATTAGAAGTGGTTCAGTACCATTCAAATAGATACAAAAAATCGATGAGGTTTTTACGTGTTCCAGACTTAACGTCTTTAGGTTTTAATAAATAGAATTAGCTTAAAAGAAAACGTTGTTACATGATATTTAAAATTTTTATTTGAAAAAAGATACTTCAAGATATACAAAAAACGTTAAATGTTAGGCTGAAATGAGAAATTTATAAAATGTTAGAGCATTACTTTATAATATCAATATAAATATTACAAAAAAGAAAAAAAACTGCTTGCACAATGTTTTATTCTATAACCTCCATTTATGTTGCTCTAACAAGTGTGAGAAATAGACAATTAAAATTACAAAGTAAGACATGTAACTAATAATTATCAACAAAATATCCTCAGTTTTACAACAGTTACATAGATAACGATCAGGTTATCACCAGACTGCAGTTGTTTCCTATTGATTAAAGTCAGCTGATTTTACTGCCAAAATAAATATCGTTAAATACACTGCATTGAATATAACTTTACAAATTAGTTGAAAGTAACTGTGAAAATGTCATACGTCAAAATGATTTAATATAAAAAGTTTGAACAGTAATTTTGTTTAAGTTTGAGCATTAAGGCTTAGAATAATTTTGTCACACCCTAGCCTCCGACCTCTACCTGGTGTTGACTTTGGAACTACTTGCAATTCCGTCGACTAAGAACGATTGTAGTCTGTCCGTCAGTCCCCAAACTATTGTGTGTTTTTTAAAAGTTGTGGCAATTGCAGCAACAGCTTTTGTAATTGCCTGTTGTTGCATTTTGCAATAGCTGACGCTCGCATTTTACAGTTGAATATTACTTCACTTGAAAACATTTCACGCTTATATTTTTAAACATATGTATCTCAAATTTTAACATACTTTTTGGAGAAGTGTGACTAGTGGCCCCCTGATAAGATTTTTTTAAACTGTTTTAGTTTATATTTGAAAAACATATGAAATCAGCACAATAGTTATTGGTAGATAAAAAAATTAATAAAAAGATAGTTAAAATCTGATTTCAGGGGACTCTACACCATAGTGTTCTCTTTCAGAAAGTTGTACATTCATAAATAAAGCTGTAATCTTTAATTTAACATTGGCCTTATAGAGAATCAAATATGATATGGCAGAATGTATAGCAGACTCTTGAGCCTGGCTGTACACACTTTTGTATCTGGCACTGGCCAGTTATAAGATTGAATATGGAACACATTATCAAACTAACAACTAATAATACCTAGAACACAAGTTGTTACAACTCTTAATACAATAGTGCATTTCATTTAAAATAATTTAAAATAATCCATAAAATAAAAAGTAAAAATCAACATTATTTGCTACCTTTAAGTAAGGAAATGGCTCTGTTGTGAAAAACGTGTCTAGTGAGTTCTGAGCTTCTCCTGACAGAATGTAAAGATAGTCATTGTAGATTTCAAGAAATTTTTGGGGTCCAGGAGTGTTGGTGTCAAATGCTTGCAGCGCTTCAGAAATAATGGCTTCTATTTCCTCTTCTTCAGGCTTCACACAGAGTAGATACTCG
Source organism: Stictocephala bisonia (assembly GCA_035578905.1). Taxonomy (NCBI): domain Eukaryota; kingdom Metazoa; phylum Arthropoda; class Insecta; order Hemiptera; family Membracidae; genus Stictocephala; species Stictocephala bisonia. Next base: position 31,197 of record JAQJVL010004308.1, on the reverse strand, counting down.
TTGCTATTTAATCCTATGCATATTTCATTAATCATGCTTAAATTATTTAGATATTTCTTTTATACAGAATTTTATTTGGTAAGAATAAATATTGACTACAATGTTTTAAATCTGTGGTTACATTTTAATTTTGTTGAAAATGTTAAAATAACTTATTACAGAAACATGTTCTGTTCTTTGTGTGAATATTTGTTCATTCAATGTATGTATAATTATTTACTTCATATGACCAATTTATGTTGATATCAAGGTAATAATAATGGGAATAGCCACAATTATTTATTTTTCATGCGGAAAGCTCGAAAAATATGTGCAAAAATATGCAGGTTGGACAAGTATATAGCCGACTAGAGAGGCTATGCTTTCCAGGCATGCCTCTCAAGGTGTTGTACACGCCGATGTAAAGAGGTCCATTTTTCGAGCTTACCCAGTAACCAACCACACTTGCTTGAAAGCATTCCGCAGTAATTGTCTACAACTTGAACTTGATTGTGATACAACTTGAACCTTTGAATTAAATTGTGCAAAATATGTAGTGTAAAAATAATATTAATGAAATCCAGAACTGTCTGTCTTTTACATAACAAACAGCCATAAGAACTGAATACATGTAGCTCTTGGTGACAAGATAATTCAAACAAGAAGGTTATTAAACTAATAATATTTATTGGTTATTATAAATGAAAGATTAATTATTGTGCAAGTAATCGGCTAAATAAAAATTTAATAACCTCTAAACTATAAAAACACAAGTCATATGCAACAAGCATAGTAATAATTCATGCCGTAAAGGTGAACATTGTGTTGAACAAAGTATATTCTCTAACAAAGAGGACAAAATCTAACAATCACAAGTGCAACAATATATTTTGGCAAAGAGTACCATATTACAATTTATGTATATCAAGTTAGAGTGTGGGCTTTTAAATGAACACTTTAAGACTTTAGGAGTTTTTACATTTTACAGGACAAGCGAATGTTTTACAGCATGAAAATACAGTGATGCCAATGTCTGTTGCCAATTTTGTTTTACTTGAAATCAAGCAAAGTCTGTGTGTGAAATGTGGCTGTCAAGGAAATTGCTAGATACAATCCAATATATAATCTACAACCAAAATCATACATTATAAACTATTATAAAAAAAGGAAACAATAAAACTGGATGTCTCAGCTTGAACACATACTCATTAGAGACGAAAGTCGAGCAGTGCACTACAGAGATCTATGTCTCTAGTGAAAACGTGGCCAGAGAGACAGCAGGGTATGGGTTTGAATCCTAGTTGAGGCACAAAAAGGTGATGGTGCAATAGTATTAGTACCGTCCTTCCGCGGGAACAGGACTATTAGAACCGATGTACCTCGAGCTCTTGATTAGAAAACAGTGTAGTGAAAGAAAAGCGATTGGAGGGTACTAATGTAATGTTGTAATATAATATACATCACCAGTCACCACACCAGTTATGCTAATTTTTAACTTCAATTGACTTAGTTGCCTTTATTTTTTTTAATTTTAATTAAGTCGGCAATGGATTGAATGTAGTTTCATACATATTAAAGCAGAAAATATAAAATATTTAAATTTAGAAAAGTTATTGAAAGAGAATTGAACATTAAACTGACTTCCTCCTTATATGAACAAACAACTTAAAAACATCTTACATCCTGCCACTGAGAGACCTTTCAATACACAACGTGTACAGGCAATTTGAATTATGTCCATCAATGATAGGTGTTTAACTTCCTCTAAACATTCCAAAATTTAAATGAGAAACGAAATGTGTCAGTGGTAAATTTGTCTTTATTTGTTAATTTTAACTGTTTTGTTGTTAATTATTTTTGCTATTATTATATAATAAAAAACTCACCAGTTCTTTTAATCACAGGAAATTTTTATTTTAAGAATAAAGCTGCGCAATTTATTTTGGCTGAAGAACATACAGTTCCTAACACACTGGTAGGCCTATTATTGTTTCTAAAATATATCTTACACCAGGAGTAGGCAACCTTTTTACAACTTGCCAGAGCTATATTTAAAACCTGGTATTGCTACAGGGGCTACACATTATCGGTTTTATTACGCACATATCGTATAAATTAATGAATGACATTAAAGTATAGCACGTTTTACAATTCATCAGTATATTTATATCTGTTATTTAATTTATTAATACAAACTCTTAATGTATGAAATTAGTTTGTGGATTTAATATACGAGACTTTACGTGTACAGACAAAACTTTTGTTGATCAATTCAGATTTATATTTATCGGCATGTCAAGCAGGCAGCATGGAATCCTTTATCAGGCCGCGGGTTACCGGTCCCTGTCTTACACAAAATAAAATAGAAAATAACTTGCCTGGGAACAGGTAATGTTCCAGTTTCGGAATGTCCTGGTTGACTTTGATAATACCTAGAAAAGTTTCTGTGACCTGTGTCCGTAGAGAGGGGAATGGCGGCTGAAAGTGCAGATTTGTTGAGAAATCCTTAGGAATAACCATAACTGTCACCAACGGCCGTTGGACAAACATCAGATCCTCATACTGCTCAGAGATTGTATTCCCATTCTGTCAAAACAAACAGTTGTCTTTTTTGGTCAAAACAAACAGGTGGTTTTTACAATTGGCAATATACTGAAATAGTTTCAATTAACAATCATCATTTATGTAGTACAGCATATTTATATAAAGCAAGTTTTGAATATTCAAATCTAGCGTCTTTTCTATATAACACAATTAAAAATATGTGTTAAGAGGAGCTTGGAAATGATATTTATAACATAACAAAAAACAATGAAAAACATGTACAGGATGATTACAGAAGTGTAGCCTCAGTAGTTGGGGAACTATAGCTGCTCCTTAACTATAGTTGGGGAACCTGCTCTTTAACAGTCGAAATCTACTTCAACCTAACCTAACTTATTATAACCTAATTTAATTTGAAAGTAGTTTATTTATATTAAATATACATATTAAAATGAAATATAAATTGTCTTTATTTCCTGAGACAATATTAGGACTAGACAGTGCTCTCTGCCCCCTAACCTACAAATGGCATTATATTATAGTTACAAATGGTGTTTACAAGGACAGAAGCAGTCCCTTTAACAAGACTCCATACATAGAGTACGGTTGGGGAAGAGGTTATTTCACAACATATGGCAACAACTAGGCCACCCAACAGAAGATTCTCTAGACCATAGCAACCAATACAATCAATTATGCACAATCAACAACCTATGGTTTGTGCAGCCTCCTGAATTATACTTTCTTTGTTAGATAAAATACGGGCTTTAAACTTCCTTTTTTATAATTTTCTTAACAATTCAAAACAAATAAATTGATTTGACAGTAAACCTTCCCTTGAGGGGTTTTTCAATAAAACCTACCATAACAGTAACTGACCTTGTACTTGGTGATTAGACGAAGGAAGTGTTCAAGTGACTTCATGACCAATGAGCGAAGTTGACGTGACAAGAGTGCGTTGGCACAAGCAAACAGCCGCTCAACGAGTAACAGCGGTACTTTCTTCTGCTTTGGCACTAGGTGTTTCCATGATTCTCGGTAAGCCAACACTATCTCAGCACACTCCACCAGCCACCTTACACAAAATTGTATCAATATACCATAATCCGGTTATAACAGCAAGATTTTAAACCATGACCAGTTACAAAATTACACTCTTTTTGTAACTTATTTTACAAAGGAATTATAAATTACAAAAATCTGTAATTTATTATACCAGTTAACGAAGTTACACTCTTACATAATTTTTTTGTTAAGAGTTAATTATTAACTCAAATTAATTTGTTGTTAAAGCTTCCTGAGCTGATATACATGACTCTTAAATTAAATTCATTCTCAGGTACTATCATAATATTGTTAACCATCCAGTAATACTTCATACTAAGAGTTATTATTAGTATTTGATACAGTTTTATGACTTATTACGCATCTCCACTAGTTCATCTTCAGGCACAATCTTATCCAAGCTATTCTACAATCAGAAAGAATATTAAGATTACGCTACCTTTGCTATGAAAACACATAAGCCAATAAATAACCAGTGCTGAAAATACTAAGTATACATTATTGGTAACAGCATATGACCAATACTACTTCATATTAGGAAAAGTACAAATTAATATTAAGAATATTAATATGAATAAATAAACTCATTTTATAACCATACAGGGTGTCCTGTAAGTTACCAGCCAAACTTCTGGAAGTCATTCCTTGGGTTAAAACAAACAACAAATTTCATATGTACAAATCGTCTATCTCGCTCCATTATCCGGCTATCTGTCTGTATATGTATATTACTAAAACCTTAATATCTCTAAAGTTATTTAAGATAAAATCATGAAAATGTTTATGAATGTTGATTTTCATAGTGTTTATATGCTATTTAAATTTCATTTTTTTACAATAATGTTTTCCAAAATGGCGGCCATTTTAAATTTTTAAAGCCAAATATCTTAATAAACTTAAATTATACTAAAAACCTTTAAGTCACAAAAAAGTTTAAGAATCTATTTCTACAAATAACTGTATAAAAAGTTTTAAGATTGAACAACTATTAACTGAGAAATTACAATTTTTATTAAATAAAAATACACTTGATATTAATAAAATTGGAAACTTTAGTATAGTGACATTTATTTATGATATTTATTTATTTTACTAAAGTAAGTTAATTTATTTAGTAAAGTAGCGTTAATTTTTAGTGTTCAAACGTATACATTTAACTCAGGAAGTATGTTGGAACAACAGGCATGTATAAAGTGCAATAAATTAATAAAACGTGACGACGTTGAAGTGAAGTGTGCGGATTGTGATTCACTGTTTCACCTAGAATGCTGTAGCATCGGAGGAGAAGAGAATTATAAAAAATTAACTACAAGACAAAAAGGTTTGTGGAAGTGCGATCAATGTAAATCTGAAACTATCTCTCTAAAAAGTGTCCGCTCAGACTCGTCCGAAGTACAAGAACAGGCTTCAGTACTTACAATGCTACAGCTACTCACTAAGGAGATGAAGGAGTAGAAAGGAGACTAGGAAGAGATTTGATGGACTGTATAAATCCATCGAATATTTCCGAACCAATCGAAGAGTTTAGAGTTAAAAATTAACGCGCTGGAAGATGACAATGTCAAACTGAAGGAGTAGTGTGTTACTTTGGAAGCAAGTCTTGGTCTTGTCAACCGAACAATAGCGGGAATGCGCCGAGAGATGCTGGAAGCACAGCAATATTCTAGACGAGACAATATAAAAATTAAAGGAATACCTGGGACACCTAAGGAGGACATTTACACAATTCTGGAGGGAATCGCCAGAGTGCTTCAGATTCCATTCAACAAGACAAATTTCTGCGTGGCTCATAGGATAGGCATATCCGGCAGGATTCCCCAACCAATCATCGCCAAATTTGTCTCACGTCAGATGAGGGAGATGTGGATAAACGATGCCAGGGGGAAGAGGATCGTCGCGTCTCATCTATCGCCGCACCTCGGTGACACTCCAGTGTACATCAACTGCCATAACAAGTATCTGCTGGGACTCGCCAAGGTGATGGTATGAGACAAAAAGCTGGTTGCCGCCTGGACCAAGGATGAGGGGAGGATACTCGTAAAGAAGACGGAGGGAGGCAAGGCGTCTAGAGTATGGGTCGAGGAAGATTTGCAGAGACTTGTGAAAAACGTTTGGGTGAGAAATTTTCACACTGTATTTTGAAAAGCAATTTTGCTTTGTTTTTTTTCTTGTTTTCTTTATTGACTTAACACTCATCCTTAAAAGCAAGATCTTATGTGTATTATTCGTTATATATTGTACATTTTATTACGTTGCCTAAATTAATGATTTAATACTAGTAGTTTAAATGTAAAGATGTCTCTTTAATGTAAAATAATTTGCAATTGTTGTTAAGCATATAAAATAACACGTTTTATTTACTAAAGATTTACAATTTCTAGAAAAAAGTTTATATTTGGTTTCAGAAAGATAGCACATTGTTTCTTGTAGACATCTTTTTATTATATATCTGTTTATTGATAGGGTAAATTAAAAGAAAAAACTTGTTTTTTCAGTGATTTAATGGTTTTTTTTCAAGTAGGAATAGGTCTTTATGTTATTAGATTAAGAAAGGCTGTACATATTTTGATTGCATTGTTCGTTTTATTGTCTGAGCAATATTAAGATACTATTCGTTTTAATAAATAAACACGGGGATTCTTTTTATTTCATAATTATTTTTTTTTCTCTTTCTCTTTTAGACATTTAGTTAACTGTTGAGTTATATATTTTTCCTTTTCTTTCCTTCTACTTAAAAATAACATAAATATAATTGTTTGACATACTGGTAAGGATATAAAATAGAAGTAATGTTTCTTTATTATTTATCATGTCACGAATGTTTATTTTCTCTTTTATTTCATTCTGGAGAGAGAAAGAAGGGAGAAAAGAGGAAACATAAAAAAAATTGTAATATGTAAAAAGTAAACTGATAGTGCAATGAAATATAAGTACTGTGAATTTATTATTTAATTATGGTTATTAAATGTTTTGTTTGTTTTATTTTTTGTTTGTTTTTTTAGGGCTTATTTTGATTTTCCATTACAAAAAAGTGACTTAACTGCTACTTAGTGTCAATAAAAATATAAATTTTCCAGAACTACAATGATAAATGTTTGCTGTATCGTGTTGTACGGGGCAGTGTTTGTGTCCTGTGTCGATAAGCCGACCCGTGTCACATCCCACACCCAACACCTCATCGACCACATTTTTTTCCGATTACAAATACACAGATAAAATATTTTCTGCTGTAATAAAATCCAGTCTACCAGACCATTATATGGTTTTGGCAGGATGGAGGGTGTTAAGGCAACGTGGGTCCTCAGAAAATAAGTATTATAGATATTAACATAGATACAAATAAAATAAGTACTTTAATTTCAGAAATAAATTGGGACCATGTCGGTGAGTGTCAAGATGTCAATCAATCTGCACAGAGTTTGGTTGATAAAATAGCAGAAACAATATTAGCGGCAACTAGCAAAATTAAAGTTTTAAACAAAAACAAGCGTTTAAAACCATGGGTTACTGTAGGGTTGATAAATTATATAAGGAAAAGGGACCAGCTTAGTAGAAGAACTAAAAAGGAACTGTTCAACATTGAACTATTAAATCATTTCAGATCGTACAGAAACATTCTCAGCAATATTTTTAAAGGGCCAACAAATTATATTTCAAAGACAAGATAAAAGAAAATGCAAATAATCCAAAGAGATTATGGAAATATGTAAGTGATATTGCAGGAAGATTCCCTATCATTTTTTCTAATGCAATTTTTCTAATAAATAACTTTTCTAAAAGCAATTCACCTAATAAAAATATTTCTAAGATTGAGTTTCTAATTTCAATATTGCTAACCCAATTAAATAGTCAAAATTCCTAATTGTTTCTCATTGTATTTTTATTATTACACGATAAAATGATCCAAACTTGATTAGTCAAGATTTATGGTGTGAGCAAGAAGGGTTAAATACTCTACAGTCCGATTTTCCTCCTTATGAAGATTATATTCCGAACCAATGGACAATATCCTTGCATTCGCAGTTTTCCACTTTTTTTTTTGGCCAGCTTTAACTTTCCGACCCAACGCCAGCTCCGTAATTATAGTTTCATAATCGGCCTGTTCTTTTTTCAACTCATTCAGGAATGTGTAGACGTCTGGATGATTTTTGCCGACCGCCAAATTGAATCGGTTGTGCCATCCCTCACTACAGTTATTTGTACGCTGCGAACCACTGACTGTACTATTATATTGATTCCATAATGAAATCGGCTAACGATGAGATACAGCTCTCCGACGTCCACGCGCAGGTATCCCAACAACGTAATTCTTTTCAAAGTAGTCAATTAAGGGCAACAATGTTTCGTCAACTTCATTTCTCACGAGTTCAAATACTTCGCGCACATCATCCGGGGGAACAAATGCTAAAGCCAAAATCATGTGAGCACCCAACTTTATGCCTCGGTTCTGAGGGTCATTATAAAGAGCTTGCAATCCCTCACTCTGAACATGACGGTAGAGGAATTGTCCAAGATGGAAAAAACAAGCCGAAAGGGGGACTCCATTGAACGTCAAATTACACGCATTCAAGATAGCCACTTCGAAATCCGTCATGATTCTCTGTGGTCTGCAGTGTCGAATGCCCCAATCATGAGCAGAATTCGTAATTGTTTCAAGCACGTATTTGTACTGATCCGTACATTTGGAAGAAAGCAAGGCAAATATGCATGGTACAGCAATCACTTGAATTTCATCACCCGGTAGTTGTCCACCTCTCCGCACAGTTCCCAAAACGGTAAACAGCTGTGTAAAAATGCTTGGAGACACCTTAAAAGTGCCATCTAAAAACCAAACCTCACTCGCAGCCAATATTTCCAAATTTCTGCGTGTACCAAAAACAATAACTCTGCCTTCATCTACACCTCCGTCGCGAGAATCAGCCAGAAGAAATCTATCTCCTGATTGTGTGACTTGATATCGGTTGGGCAAATCTATAAAGTCGTCCAATGTGCGAGGGTTAGGAGGGAGATCCTTCCTGCGTGCCCTTCTCATTGATTGTTTCAAAATTTCCTGCTCTGGCAACTGACTCAGAACCCCTTGCGATAAACCGACCAGTTCAGTCCGAAGTATCTATGCTGGACGCGCGTCTAGTTCTTCAGCTTTCCTTTTCAAATTGTACTTGACAATTTTGGCTTCCGCTGCTTCGCGATTCGGTGGATGATCGTGAGGTGACTTTTCTGGTCCTTTTAAAACAACAACTTGATCTCCTTCCGGATAAGTTATGGCTCTCGCCTTGCATTCTCCGACTTTAGCACATTTCCAATACCAACGACCTTTTACAATGTTTACCTTGTAGTAAACAACCATCTATGAATAATTGTCCTCCAACAACTTGGGGATTTGAATCCATTAGGTATTTTTGTAAAGTTTACAGCATTAAATAATTTTGATATAACTTTATATATGTAACTTTTTAATTTTGATATGATTGAATTCAGCATAGGTTACCATAGAAACGAATCTTTTTCTTGCTTTTGTTTTTACTACATACTGATGATATTTTTCTAATAATTTTATCATTATAAGAATATCATTAGTAATATTGAATTAGGCAACAAGTATTAGAAAACTCTATCATTGGAAAAAAATATTGTTAGAAATTTTTGTTTAGAAAAATTGCATGAGAAAAATTGATCGGCAACGTGCAGGAAAAAAGAAATACCGGGATTTATTGAAACAGAACATTTTCAGTTACCAAATAACACACTAGATAAGAACATTGAAGTTACGGACATGTTAAATGATTATTTTGTAAACGTGGGCGAGGAGTTAGCCAGTACGGTTCCGGTTGGGGATTGTGTGGTGGATGATGCGACACAAGCGGCAGTCTCTGAGTTTAGGTTAGTTTCAGACACAGAGCATGAGCTGGAGGTGTGTGTTAAGGAACTTAGAGGAGGGTCTGCGCAGGGTGTGAATAACATCACTGTGGACATTATTAAAGATAATTATGAACATTTAAAGGAACCACTATTAACGGTAATTAATAACAGTATAGTTCAGGAAATCTTCACAGATTCCTTTAAAGTTGCGAAGGTCACACCTCTCCATAAAGGAGGAGAAAAAGGAAAGTGCCATAATTATAGGCCAATTTCTCTACTAAGCGTCGTGGGTAAGATATTAGAGAAATGCGTCAAAACCCAGTTAACCAACTATTTATTCAAAAATAATTCAATATGTGAAAATCAATTTGGCTTTAGGAAAGATCGTAATTATATGGATTTAATATTTCAATTAACTAATCAAATTCATTCAAAATTAAATAGAAGCAAACGCATTATCACAATTTTTATTGATTTGGCCAAAGCCTTTGATTCTTTAGATACAGACATATTATTGTAAAAAATTATTAGGATTCAGGAGCAATGCCATAAATTGGTTTACAAGTTATTTAAAGGAGAGGAAACAACTAGTTAAAGTAAATGGTACAAACAGCAAAATAAGGAAAATTAAGTACGGAGTTATTCAAGGAAGTAGTACCATAGGGCCGCTTTTATTTTTAATATACATAAACAATATCAGAAAAATTAATTTAGAAAAAGGTGAAATTTATTTGTATGCAGACAACACGGCGCTTTTATTTGAGGGTGATAGTTGGGAGGAGGCCTTTCGGCGCGCTGAGGATGGACTGCTCACTGTCTAGCATTGGTTTGACCAGAACCGGCTGACGGTTAATGTGGGAAAGACAAAATACAAGGGCTGCTTGCGACCCCGGACCCCTTGAGCTTAAGCTTCACTCTTGTAGAGCTCGAAATATGCAATGACTGTGAGTCCATAGAGAGTCGAGAGTTACAAGTACTTAGGAGTTATGTTTGATAAAAGGTTTACTTGGGCGACTCATGTCCGTTATACAAATAATAAATTAAGACGATGTTTCTACATGTTTAATGTTTTATCAAGAATTATAGATATTGATTTACTAAGAACCGTCTATTTTGCATACATTCAATCTATATTGTAGTACGGAATAATTGCTTGGGGTGGGGCTTACACATCACACCTTCATCCACTTATTATCACTCAAAAATCTATTTTGAAAGCGGCATTGAGGAAACCATTAAGGTATCCTTCAGAAGATTTACTTGACACCATTAAAGTGCTGGATATTAAACAACTTTTCATAAAAGTTATTTTAATGTACAGTTTTAAAAATAATCACAGTTTTTATGAATTAATAGATCATGTTTATGCTACCAGACACCAAACTAATATTGCCGTAAGTACACCTTTAGTAACAAAAACAATAAATACAACAAATTCTTTCTATATTGCCCACATCCTATTTCGAAATTTACCACAAGAGTTGAAAATATTAGGGGTATACAGCTCAGATCATGTTTATGCTACCAGATACCAAACTAATATTGCCGTAAGTACACCTTTAGTAACAAAAACAATAAATACAACAAATGCTTTCTATATTGCCCACATCATATTTCGAAATTTACCACAAGAGTTGAAAATATTAGGGGTATACAGCTCAGATCATGTTTATGCTACCAGATACCAAACTAATATTGCCGTAAGTACACCTTTAGTAACAAAAACAATAAATACAACAAATGCTTTCTATATTGCCCACATCATATTTCGAAATTTACCACAAGAGTTGAAAATATTAGGGGTATACAGCTCGAATGTATATAAGAAAAAAATTATGACTTAGCTATTTCAAATGGGTAGGAAGGCATCTAGAGCCATGTTAACACCGCACTACACCACGGAGATTGTCAGCCGGTGATGGTCATGTCTAGAGTGTGAATGGTGCTTTGGAATGTTTGCTTGTTGTTATTGCGCTTGAGTGGTGATATGTTTGGTTGCACGTATGTGAATACTTGTATATTGATGAATGTTATTTGATTATTTGACGTGTTAATATAATTATGTTAGGGATCATGAGATATGAACGTTCGTGGTGAGTCTGAGTGTATGAATGGGTGTATTTGGTAGGCCTATATATCGCTCAATTTAACTATAAAATTTTATTTTTTTAAATACAATAACAATTTTGCATTTTTTATTTCATTCTTAAATTTTACATTATATTAGTTTGTACTGCCATAAATATATTCAGTAACAGTCTATAATTTTAATATCAATTTATTGTTTAATTTTTTTGCTACTTATACTAATAGTAAATTATATATTTAATTATTCTCAATGTAAGTATATCATAAACTAACTGTAAAGAGTCTAACTCACAAAAAACTGTTTAATTGACTGGAACTCGGACTCCACACACAGGCTTTGACCATGTGGATGTCTTAACAATTAAAAAAAATATATATATACACAGGGTACAACAAGGAATAATGAATTGTATTGATACAATAAGATAATCAGTTGTACAGTGAAATACTATATTAATAAAATGTCTTTATTTAATTTGCTTTTATCTTCTTTCTTGCTTTACAATTTGGTTTCTTCTGGTTTATGCTCCGGCTAAAAACATACTCGGTAGTACAACATAGAGATACCTCAGGGAAGGGGTGTCGAGCTGGCCATCAATGTTCTTATGAGATTTAATATTAATTATGTTTAATTGTCCAATTAAAAATTTGAAAAGGAGAATAATTTAAAACAGTATCAGAGAAGAAAAAAAAATTATCAAATAAGGGAAAAGATAGGGAAAAAGTTCAAATTTAAAGTTCAATTTTCAATGGAAAATATCTTCACAGCAATAAGTCTATGGTCTGGTCTCACCAAATTTAAGTTTAAAGTTGTCTTCACCACAAACTTAGAATTCTTGATGTTTTGGGAAATTTAAATATGTTTGTGGCCAAATTTAATAAATAAAAGTTTTGTAATGATTTACAAAAACACTTTTATTGGGAATGTCACTAAATAAAGTCACTGTATTCTGGCTGCATCTTCTCTCCTTCAAGGCTAATAATGGACTCTCACTGCTACTAGTTCCTTTCTCAATCCACAATTACAACAATGTGTCACTGGTTGCTTGATGATCACTTCACTTCACCAGGGGATGTGGAGGTTGGTAGTATAATAAATCAAATATTAAAATCATGAGAAAATTAAATTAATGTTGAAATATTTTAGAAAAATGGAACAACTTCCAATTCTTAAATTAAATTATGCCAAATCTAAGAAAGGAAAATATTTATTAATAAAATGATTAAACATAGAGTATGCAAATTATTGGGAACTGAATTAAATTAAATTAATGTGATAAAACATATGATCAATGAGTGTGATGAGATTATTAGTGATGGGTAGCAGCTGGTTTAAATGGAAAGAAACAAGGTAAGTGGCAGATGTTCTTACATATGATAAAAAAATAAATAAACATAATTTGAAACATCTCAAATATCCCCTCAGAAATTGCAGGGATTACTGAAAGTCATCACAAGATTTCGAACATGATGTGAAAATTATGTTGACATAATAAACAAACAGATACAAACATACATAGACAAAATCTTTTAAAACTAACAATACAAAATGATGAAGGTTACATACATGACACAGACGGTTACATAATACAATACAATACAATTGACAATATTACAAATTATATACAAGAAGGGTTATACAGTTTATAAAGGGAATTATGGAGGTTATTGGGACATAGCACTGGGGAATGAGTGACTTGAGTTTTTTTTTTTTTCACAAGGGGAAAAGTCACCAGGGAAAGGGGAAGTAAGGGAAACTGGGGAAAGGTGGTTTCACTGGCACAGTTTATTGCACAGGACTCACAGTCTATTAGGGGGGAATCTTCTCGCACTGGGGATTTAGCGAAGCAATCATAGGGGAAAATCATGGGTTATTAGTTTACTTGGGTGATTAAGGAAATTATCCCCTCTCAACAAGACATAGGCTTTGTCGTAGTACACAGTTTTTATTACACATACACAGTTGTTAGACAAGGGGTACATATCACAAATTCATTACAAAATACATATTGATGAGTAGGTTGATGGGATGAACACAAAATATGAAAATACAAAGTTACAAAGAAAATTAAATTACTATACAATATTTACAATACAGGTCTATAGGTAAACTACACTTGTTTCTTGTTCTTAATTTGAATCATGTATCCTCTTGAGTTGGGGACAGGTAACGTTTGATGGCAGACACGTGGTATGGTCCAAACTTCCGTCTTCCATCAAGGCTTCTAAAGTCCGAAAGGGCGTGGGTAGGATTGACATTTGAAGGTTTCAGGTTCTTTAACTTCTAGATTGTGTTGGTACTTGTTGCAGAGTCCAGGAGCATCAGAGAATGTATTTTGATACTTCAAAAGTAGATCGGTGAGTTGAGTCCTTTGTTCGTTGTTGAGCAGTTCGTTCTGGTTCAGAGTTTCTTCTATTATCTCAGCATTTATCCTGTCTTGTAGGTTCGTTGTGGAGGAAGGGGTGGTATCGTTATAAGTTTCAAAATTATCATAAATATAGGTTCTTTCTAAGTTTTGGTCGTATGCCGACATTTCATTGTATTCAACATCATTGTCGTTCATTAAGTAACATAAGATTCCATCGTGGTTGCACTCGTCAAACTCCAATAGTAATTCAGTATTATTTATGTTTATATTCAATGTTTTTCTATCAAAGTTTATTTCCATCTTCCACAGTCTTATCGTATCTATTCCAATAATTACATTATGAACGAGGTTTGGTACCATCATTAGTTGTAAATTAGTTTCCACACCGTTGACATTAACTGTAAGCATTAATATTTTAGAAACTCTTTTTGATTTAACACCGACGGCAGTTTTGATGTGTATGCCAGTTAAAGGTAATTCTTCATATCGTCCTAATCTACTCCTATTCTCTATTATCCATTGCTCTGAGACACATGAGATGTTGGCACCCGTGTCTATGAGTGCGGAAGTAGGCACATTGTTTATTAAAATATTAATCTCTGGACATTTTATGTTGTTTGCTGTTTCTACAGTTTTATTAGTTTCAGGATCTTCATTTAGTAAAAAGTCACAGTCACAAAATATATTACTAAGGGTTAATATTGGACTTGAATTATTTACATTATTATCTAAATTAGAAGGCCTTTGTAATCCGAGGTTTGTGTTTTGCACTGAGGAATCTGAGGATAGAAATCCATGATTATAAAACAAGGGAAGTTTACCTAGGCCTTGGGACTCGTCAGTGCTTAGGCGTTTAAAAGCGCAGTACTTGTTGTAGTACTGGGAGGTGAACTAGTCGTTGGGTTTCTCCTTTCTATTATGGCAGAGCATATTTGTGCTTGTTCTCGGCTGGGATATTGCTGGTTGTCTCGATTTGATGAATTGTTGCCCCGGTTGTAATGTTGGTTGAAGTTTCCTCTGTAATTGCGTCTTCTATCGTATTCTCTCCGGTATCCAGGTGAAGAGTTGTTGAGGTGTCCGTTATTGTAGGTTGGTCGTCTTTGTTGCTGTTGTCCATCGCTGCGGTAATACTGGTTTCTAGGAGGGCTGTTTGGAGGTCTGCTTCCTGGCTGGTGCTGAAACTGTCGCTGTGGTGGTGGTTCGTTTCTCGGTTGACTGGTAGTTTTCGATCGCTGGTGTGCGTCCTTAATATCTTCTCTTTGGAGTAACAATTCGAACTCGGCGACGGTGTTCACATTCTGGACTCTTCGGGCGTCTTGGATCAACTCGGAAAAGTGTTCCGAAAGAATATTTATGATTTCATCCTCGCTGATTGGTGGAGTGATGGATCGTAATGTCAATACTCGTTCAATGAAGTATTCTGCTCGTGGCAGCTTTCCTCCGGGCCGGTATCTTTCGACCTCTATACGCTGCTTTACTCCTCGTTGGATCTCGCGGCTCCAGTATTTGTTTGTAAATTTATGTTCAAAATCTGACCAGTTGTGGATTTCCTCCTTAATTAGGTCGAACCATTTTGCAGCATGTTGCTCTAAACATTGTTCAATAATGTCCCGCAAGTGTTCCGAGTCGTTGTTTGGTTTGTTGTGTGTTATGTTTCGTTCATAGAAGCGTTTTAGTTTATGTAAAAATTCCTTAGGGTTTTGGGCTCTCCCGTAAAATTTTGGTGGACTATTGTCGGTTGCATGGGTGCCGTTGCCGGTACATGTGACATAAATATTCGGTGTGCCTGATATAACTCCATTACTAACTTGACCTTCAACGTTGGTGATTCTATTACCAAAGGTGTGTACAAGTTTGTTTAATGTATCAATATCTTCTCCTTGTTTTTGTGTAATTGGTAATATCTGTGTTAATACTTGTTTCGTACTGTCCTGAATTTGGTGAGTCAATTCTTCCTTTTGTTGGATAATGTTTGTCTGGCAAGCAGTGGCGTGATTAAGTAATTTAATGTCAACTGTATTTATAACGTAAGTAGTGTTGTTAGCAAGGGCTTTCTTGATGTTATCATTCTGGATTGCAATATTTTTGTTTAAGTCGTCACGGACCTGCTGGTTTTGTTTTGGGATTTCGTTGCCGAAATTTGTTTCCAAGTGATTCATTCTATTATTTTGTTCGGCTCGTGTAAGTTTAATTATGTCAAGGTCAGATTTGACTTCGTCATATTTATGGCTTAAGTGATCGATTTTACTTTCAATATATTCAGAAAATATTTTAAGGTTCTGATTTAAATTTTGTTTTAGTTCTAAGTTGTCTTGTTTTAATTCATTTATACTTTGTTCTAAACGGTATTCAAGTTTTAAAGAACTGTCTTTTATAAGTGCTGCAATTTGTGAAAGCAAATCGGTATTCGCATCTGCGCTAGCCAGTTGTTTGTCCGTCGCGGTAGAATGAATAGCAATGGAATGTGCGGGTGACGTCATGGTCTCATTCATCGCTTCCGTCGTCGTTATCTCAACAGTTGTTATGTTGACTGTAGTTACTGGATTGGTGCTGGTGGTCGTTGTCATGGTAACGCCGTCCCATGATGCCGTGCTGTGTTCCCATTGGCTGGTTGGTTGAGATGGTTGGAGTTTGTTTACATTGTCCGCCGTCACTGTCATGGCGTCTGCCGTCTCCGCTTCAGGAATATCAAATCCTAAAAATACTTCTCCTGCCGGAATTTCGTTAAATAAAATGTCTATGTCATTATTTGTGTTCATGTTATTTGTGTTCGTAGCTATATCTGTATTGCTTGCATTAGATGTTGATGTGTTATAATTGTCAGATGTAGCTGTTAGTGTTTGGCTTGTTTGACTAGCTTCTTCAATGGCGTCCTCCATGGTCTCATCTGTTGTATTGGGCCTATTTCTAAGATTATAAGGTTTGTGGGACATGGCTATTAATAATCTTATATTGTGATGAGAGTTCGATATGTGGTGATGGTTTTATGATACCTATAATGGGTGATATATCAAACATATAAATATTACACATAGGCCTAGATTTGGAAGTTGTTTTTGTATACCTAATCTCATAAGGCATTGAACTGGCCAACACGTTGGGCGCCAAAATTAACAATTAAAAAAAATATATATATACACAGGGTACAACAAGGAATAATGAATTGTATTGATACAATAAGATAATCAGTTGTACAGTGAAATACTATATTAATAAAATGTCTTTATTTAATTTGCTTTTATCTTCTTTCTTGCTTTACAATTTGGTTTCTTCTGGTTTATGCTCCGGCTAAAAACATACTCGGTAGTACAACATAGAGATACCTCAGGGAAGGGGTGTCGAGCTGGCCATCAATGTTCTTATGAGATTTAATATTAATTATGTTTAATTGTCCAATTAAAAATTTGAAAAGGAGAATAATTTAAAACAGTATCAGAGAAGAAAAAAAAATTATCAAATAAGGGAAAAGATAGGGAAAAAGTTCAAATTTAAAGTTCAATTTTCAATGGAAAATATCTTCACAGCAATAAGTCTATGGTCTGGTCTCACCAAATTTAAGTTTAAAGTTGTCTTCACCACAAACTTAGAATTCTTGATGTTTTGGGAAATTTAAATATGTTTGTGGCCAAATTTAATAAATAAAAGTTTTGTAATGATTTACAAAAACACTTTTATTGGGAATGTCACTAAATAAAGTCACTGTA
Source organism: Stictocephala bisonia (assembly GCA_035578905.1). Taxonomy (NCBI): domain Eukaryota; kingdom Metazoa; phylum Arthropoda; class Insecta; order Hemiptera; family Membracidae; genus Stictocephala; species Stictocephala bisonia. The sequence continues at coordinate 13,589 of JAQJVL010004308.1, read as the reverse complement.
TTCTGGCTGCATCTTCTCTCCTTCAAGGCTAATAATGGACTCTCACTGCTACTAGTTCCTTTCTCAATCCACAATTACAACAATGTGTCACTGGTTGCTTGATGATCACTTCACTTCACCAGGGGATGTGGAGGTTGGTAGTATAATAAATCAAATATTAAAATCATGAGAAAATTAAATTAATGTTGAAATATTTTAGAAAAATGGAACAACTTCCAATTCTTAAATTAAATTATGCCAAATCTAAGAAAGGAAAATATTTATTAATAAAATGATTAAACATAGAGTATGCAAATTATTGGGAACTGAATTAAATTAAATTAATGTGATAAAACATATGATCAATGAGTGTGATGAGATTATTAGTGATGGGTAGCAGCTGGTTTAAATGGAAAGAAACAAGGTAAGTGGCAGATGTTCTTACATATGATAAAAAAATAAATAAACATAATTTGAAACATCTCAGTCTTCTCAATATAATATTTATTTGTATTGGTTTTCTTGTAACAAAAAGATGTGATAAATAAAAATGTATTATTACTATTTATTATTATTATTTTAACCCAAGGAATGACCTCCAGAAGTTTGGCTGGTTACTTACGGGACACCCTGTATAAATAAAAATCAAACTTCCAAATGTTTATGTACACAAAACTCGAAAAGTATAGAATAAAATCACTTGAGATTTTGACACAACATTGCATTTATATGCAAGAGTATTTATGAATATCTAGTTCCTAAAATTGTAAACTGTAACAGGGCTTTAAAACATTTCTCGACCTACCAACATTTCAAATGTGACTAGATGATTGTTTATTTGTGAAAACAACCGTAAGTTACTTTATTTAAGATAAAATCAAGTATACAGTCAGCCTTCAATCTTCCAACAACTAATGTCAAAACTAACGACTAGTAGTTAATATCAGAGTAAGCCACAACGAAGTGTGGCCGGGTTTAGCTGGTATTCAATAAAATAATCAGTCTATTCCATACACTAAAAGGTTTTCCACTTTTTTATCAAGTTAATATCAAACTAATCAACTAATTTTTGTACTAACAATACTAATATTTACTTTTCTAGTAATATTCTCCGAGAACGTTCACAGAGCTCCTTAACTATTGAGTCCCACTCTTCAGGCAACATGGGAAATCCTGCCTTCTCCATTTCAGCTATAGGCAAGATCAACATTTTCCTGTACCTGCACAGTGTTAAAGAAATCGTTGAGTACTTGATTGGTTGGCAATTGAATAACACAAAAAATTATAAATAAAATTTAAAAAAACTATGTAAGGAAAAGAATAAAATTTTCCTATTCAGTGAGCTCCTCTAAAGGTTCCTAACAAATTTATACTTGCTGATGGAGCTCAGTCTGTAATGGAATAGAAACTTTTACTGTGTTGAAATTTGGATTGGAATCTGATTTACAGAGCCTTAAGGAAAGACAATTTTACAACAACTAGTTTGGTCCATAGTGTAGTTGGTTAAAGTCCAGCTTCACAATTTAAAGGTTTTTGTTTCGATCCCAGTTTTAAGAAATTTTTAAAGGCTTTAGCTGACAACGACCAGCTGTTCATTTGTTATTGGACTCTTAGTTAATGAAAATTCAAAGGAATAATCGGATTTAGTTTATAACAATGACTAATTTTGCTCATCCACAATCATCACACTCATTCAGAATCCATATTCCCCATATCTTGATGATTAGCATCTTAAGAATATATAAATAACTATCGGACACTGGAAACTAGTGTGTATAACAAATATTCTTCAGATCAAAATAAATGTCATCAAATATCTAAAAGAGTTTAATACATAAACAGCAAAGCTAGGTGCTAAAAATCTGCTAGGATTTTAATGTTAATCTTATAAAAGTCATACAATACATAAAACATCTGAATTCATTCTTTAAAAAATGTATATAAAAGCTTAAATGTTTAATAAAATATTTCATAGAATTTACTCATGAATTGATATTGAAAATTAAACTAAATATAACAATCATTTAAATAATATAAAACACACAACAACACTAAAAAGTAATATAAAAGGAAGATAAGCACTAATGTTTGTCTTTAATCAAGACCTAGACAACACAGGAGAATAATTCTTCATTTACAGTTCTTTTTTTGTGATAAAGATATGCAAGTATTGTCAGATTTTTGCAGACAACTTCCATGATTAAGAAGGTCATTTAGAAGTTTCCAGTTCTGGACCTTCATCAGGTAAAAAATAAAACTGAAACATAGCAATAAGACTTATATGACTTGGTGATTATAAATGTTCTGTAAATGAGAATTTAAGTGCCTTATTCCAGGTTATTCCTTGAAGAAAATGTGTATTCTTCTTTAGTCTTTATGATATTCTATATTTTACTGTAGTTTAAGGTTTGACTATTCACCTCCGATTCCGATGTAAACTATCTTTATCAGTATTGGTAGTGCAGTGCTGTATCCCAGCTACTTGTGGACAAAGTGATATTGTAGGCGATATGTTCAATATTAAAACTCACGAGGCTTACCGAGGCACTTGGACTACGTGTGAGGAGAATAATACTAGGAGTGGAGGGGAGGGCAGTCCCACCACTGTTACTGATCTCTTAGTTACCGTGTTGCTGGTCAAGGTGTGCTTGCAGCGCCTCTCTTTGTAGAAAAGAATTTCCTTTGTTGTTTGTTTACATTTATTATAACAGCCAATCAGAAAGGTCGTTTTCATTTTTTACTTGAATTAAAACTCCTTATTACTAAAATAAAAACAGCATACTATGCTGTCTTTGCAAAGTGTGCTCTGGAAATACACATTAATTTGCTTATAAATAAATTAATCAAATTATGATAAAATCAATAGATCTATAAACAAATAAATTTAAAAAAGTTATAACGTGTCATTTATTAAGTAATTAGTAATAATTGTCACTATTATTTATCTATTAACAACAACATTGTGTCGGCGTCTCATACGTAAGAATGTAACAAAGTTAAGTCAGGCCAACTCCGCTGGACCGGTCCCAAGCCCGGGGTCTCATCTCTCCCATAACCGATGAGAAAGGAGGAGGGTACCTTCCCACAGCTCTCAGTGTGATCCCGATGCTGAGAGCACTCCTATCCCATTAATTCCTTATCCTACCTAACCTTCCAACCAAGCCAAGGTGGAACAGCGTGGGCCGAGGGCTGAATGATTGGTGGTAGACCAGTCTATACCATGCGGACTCTGGACACCTGCCGAAATCCAGTTTCAAATAGGCTTACCCTGGCATGCGGGGCTCTGTCGGGGCTAGACAATTTATTTCCCTAGCTACTCGTGGGAATCCTATGGACCCAAAGAAAACAAAAACAACAAAACCTTCACCTAAGGACCGCATTGAGTCCTTAGGCAATGAACCGAGCATGGGAGCGGAGGGCAGCTACACTGGCCAGCCCTTGTTTTCCATTGCTCGGGCATCAACGTCGGGGGGGGGACATGTCTCTCTCCGATTCTGAATCCAACTTGGCTGAGGACCGCTCAGAGCGCTCAGACAAGGACCTTGGCACGGGGAACGAAGGCAGGCAAGTAGGCCAGCCTGAAGTCCCCGCTGCTCGGGTCAGGGGTTCGGTGGAGGGGGGCATGTCGCTCTCTGACCCCGAAAGCATCCTTCCTCGGAGCCCAGGCTCTGATCAGCTTGATCGGACGGCTGAGGCTCTGAATAGGATGAAGATAGCCAGGAAAAACATTCCTGGCAATCAGAGGAAAAAACTCTTGAAGGAGAGACTTGCTCGACAGGGTGTACAGTGGGACCCTGCGAAGTATCGTCCCTTGAAGAAAACCTCCTCGGCGATTCCTAAGGCGGAGGGTGAAAGCTCCAAAGGTGGTGCCAAAAGCGCACGCCCGCAGAGTTCGACCTCTTCACCCGCGGAGGCCCAGAGGGGAGCGACTCCTAAGGCGAAGGGTGACGGCCCTAAAGGTGGCGCTAAACGCGCACGCCCGCAGGGCTCGACCCCTTCACCCTCGGAGGCTCAGAGGGATCTGAAGAGACAAAGGAAGGCCGAGGAAGGTTCCCAGGGAACCTCTTCTCAGACCTTTCTGGAAGCTCTCAAGTCTATTAAGGTGGCGGTTGTGCCACCTAACTATCCGGGGAGCAAGCTCACTGAAGAGCAGGGCAACCTCATCCAGACAGCTCTGGTTGAGTCGATATGCCCGCTGGACAGTGGTGAGCTCCTTTTGTTCACCAACTCCTACATGGAGAGGGGTGCTCTTATTGTCTCCGCCGAAAACGAGGAGACAAAAACATGGATCGCTACAACTGTCCCCTCTCTCAAACTGTGGGAGGGGGCCCAGTTCAGGATCGGTGACCGAAAGGACATCCTACGGGCTACCAAGGTGCTGTTTAAGACGCCTAAGCAGCTCGGAAAGATGGACGAGTCCAGAATACTGAAGCTTGTAGAAGAACAAAACAAGGAACTGAATGTGAGAGAATGGACCATCATCAGTCGGAAGGCCGATCCGGAAGGAGAAAAGACCTTCGTCTGCCTGGTGGATGATCATGTTCTCTCAGCCATTAAGGCCAAGAGCAATAAGTTGAGGTTGGGGCTCTGGCAGGTCTCGGTGGTCGTACTGGCTAGGGACAATGCCAAGGGTGATCCAAGCCAACCTGCACCACAGTAGGGCTGCCTCGGCAGCCCTCTGTCAGTCCATGGCTGCACACAACATCGACCTGGCCCTGATTCAAGAACCTTGGTTACACAAGGGCAGAATCGCAGGACTGGCTGATGCAAAAGGTAAGATAATTTCCTCTTGTTCCACCAATAATGCTAGAACATATATCTTGGTACGCAATGGTATGGAAGTATTTCCCCTGTTTGATTTCTGTTCCAGGGACATCACGACAGTGAGAATTACACTGAGCACTGAGGAAGGGCATGGGGAGTTCACCGTCAGCTCTGTGTACCTTCCCTATGATGCTCGGGATCCACCCCCTTCCAGGGAACTAGAAGCCCTGGTAGAGAAACAATCCATTGGGGGGCGGCACCTTCTGGTCAGCTGCGACGCCAATGCCCATCATGAAGCATGGGGATCAACCGACTCCAACAGGAGGGGTGAGTACCTATTAAACTTCATTGTTGCTAACGATCTATTCATTCTAAATCGGGGCAATGAACCCACGTTTAGGAATAGGGTTAGAGCCGAAGTCATAGACCTGACCCTTTGCAATGCGGTCACTCTAGGCCTAATTGACAACTGGCGGGTCTCTGACAAACCTTCTCTTTCTGATCATCTGTACATTCGTTTTGATATCAAAGCTAAAATGTCAGACTTTTCCTCTCCTCACCGAAATCCTAGGCGGACGGACTGGGAGTCCTATGCTGCGGAACTTTCGGCCATTGCGGGCTTGGGTCCCGGGGGGGGGGGTAGAGTACGTATAAGGTCTGTCGTGGAACTGGAGCAGGCGGCATCCTGTTTACAGGATGCGATTCTTGAAAGTTTCCACGACAACTGTCCAATTTCAAACACACCGCCTAGACCAAAAATCGGGTGGTGGTCAAAATCCCTGGAAGCTAAGAAAAGGCGCGTTAGAATGCTTTTTAATCGCTCTAAGGTGGCCAATTGTCGCGAAGAGTATCGTTTAGCTCTTAACGACTACAATTCATCCATTCGTGATGCCAAGAAGGCTTCATGGCAAACCTTTTGTAGGGGCATTGACTCCATCAAAGAGGCAGCCAGAATCCAGAAAATCTTGGCTAGCGAACCTATCAACCCCATGGGCAGTCTTAGAACCAGCTCAGGGGAACTGACAACTTTACCTGGCGAAACGCTCAAGCTCCTTCTGGAGTGTCACTTCCCAAGGAATCTCGTTGACGATGCTCTGGAAGTCTCTGGCCCTCGAGAGATTAGCCCTATACCTAGGGCAACTCGAGAGGACTGGAGGCTAGCTAGACGTATAGTCACCGTTTCCAAAGTTAAATGGGCAATCGACAAGTTCAGCCCATTTAAATCCCCAGGAGGCGATGGTGTCTTTCCTGCACTGTTGCAGAAGGGCCCACCGAACCTCCACTTTCTACTTTGCGAAATCTTCAGGGCGAGCCTTGCCTTCGGGTATATTCCTCAGTCCTGGAGAGTTAGCAAAGTAGTTTTTATTCCTAAGCGGGGTCGTGGCGACTACACAAACGCCAAATCCTTTAGGCCAATTAGTCTTTCCTCGTTTCTGGTGAAGACCATGGAGAGACTCGTAGAATTTCACATTCGAAAAGGGGCGCTTAAAGACTCCCCTTTACATCGAAATCAACATGCGTATCTCCCGGGGAAGTCTTGTGAGTCTGCCCTCCATTGTTTGGTCAGTCACCTTGAACATTCCCTGGAGAACAAAGAAATTGCTTTAGGAGCCTTTTTGGATATTGAGGGGGCATTCAACAACACCTCATATCAGTCGATAATTCGTGCGCTGGGACAACGTGGTGTAGAGCCCACCATCTGTAGGTGGGTCGACCACATGTTAGGGGCTGAAGAATTCAATCAACCCTTCTAAGTGAGGTGGTGGAGATTTCTGCGAGCCGAGGATGCCCGCAGGGGGGAGTTCTATCACCCCTCCTGTGGGACCTGGTGGTGGATGATCTCCTAGTCAGCCTCACGGAAAAGGGCATTTTCATACAGGGCTATGCAGACGATCTTGTCCTACTGGTCCGTGGCAAGTACCAGGGCACTGTTACGGACATCATGAACGACAGTCTGGAAGCAGTGAACTCCTGGTGTGTAAGAGAAGGGCTTGCAATAAACCCTTCCAAGACAGTAATTGTCCCCTTCACCAGGAAAAGGGTTCAGGGCTCCTTCAGAGGCCTGGCCCTTGGTGGAGTGTCTCTGCCTGTTTCATTGTCGGTTAAGTATCTGGGAGTAATCCTTGATCAGAAACTGACATGGAACTTGCACCTTGATAAAGTCATCCGCAGAGCTAAGTGGTCCTTCGTGACCACTAGGCGCTGTGTGGGCTCCACATGGGGCCTGTTACCCCATGTCTGCCACTGGCTTTACACAGCGGTCATCAGACCACAAATTACTTACGGGGCTTTGATCTGGTGGCCTAAGGTCAATCAGGTAACTGTCCGGGGTAGGTTTTCTAGCCTACAAAGACTTGCCTGCATGTGCATGACAGGGGCCTTTAGGTCGACCCCTTCTATTGCACTGGAGGATCTTCTTAACCTGCCGCCCCTTGATCTCTTCATTATTGGGGAGGCTCGGGCGGTGGCTTGTAGGCTTCAACTAACTGGCCACTGGAGGGGGTCCTGTACAGGTCACTCCTCAGTGGCCAATCTAGTAAACGATGAGGTACTCTCAATGAAGTCTGACTTCATTGGGACTAAGTATCTTTTCACCAGACCCTATACTGTGGATTTCAGGTCGAGGGAGTACTGGGACGGTGTTAGTAGCCCGGTTTCTTCTCACGACCGAATTGTATGGTTCACAGACGGGTCAAGAATGGGCAACAAAGCTGGATTTGGGGTCTATACTGGCGACCCTAGGACCAACGCTAGCGTGAGCCTGGGAGCGTATGGCACCGTTTTCCAAGCTGAAGTCGCCGCAATCCTTCACAGTGCCGCCCAGGCGGTCGAGAGAGGGGTTTGCGATAAACATATCCACATCCTCTCAGACAGTCAGGCGGCCTTAGGGGCTCTTGACTCCTGGAAGGTTTCGTCTGGTCTAGTCTGGGAATGTGTGGAGTCCCTCAGCATCCTGGGTTCAAGAAATCAGGTCTTGCTGGAATGGATCCCAGGACATAGGGGATTAGAAGGCAACGAGCAGGCCGATGCCTTGGCTAGGGAGGGTGCTCTCAAGCCCTTCATTGGTCCTGAGCCGGCCTGCGGCGTTTCGACTGCAGCTGTCAAAACAGCAATCAAAAACTGGGTCAGCGCCAGACATCTGGAAAGATGGCGGCGGTTCCCAGGGCAAAGACTCGGCAAGGTTCTTGTCAGGAATCCCTCCCAGAAGTTAACAAAGTCACTTCTTGGGTTGAGTAAATCGCACGTTAAGCTGGTGGTGGGACTCATCACCGGTCACGGCAAATTCCGGAGGCATCTGAGAACGGTGGGACTCTTTACGGAGGAGCCCATCTGTCGCCTCTGTGGGGAGGACGAAGAGTCGGCAGAACACATTGTCCTGGAGTGTGAGGCCCTTGGTGCCAGGAGAAGAGCACTTTTTGAAGGCTCACCTCTGGGACAGTTGGAAATTACTAATCTAGTGAAGAAGCTCCTTGACCTGGTCAAGGATTGCCAGCTTTACGACGATTAGGCACCGGGATTGGCACAAAAAGCCTTAGGCTTCGTTGCAAGGGTTGGCTGGACCAACTGTACATCCCCTTTCAATCTAAATCTAAAGTTAAGTCAGGTTGTAAAGAACAATTTGAATTTCAGATGATTTTTTTATATTTTTATTTACCGTACCTTATGGCACACACTGATTCGGCGGCTACCCCCACTCCAATTAGTCTACTGTGCATCACCTGGCCACGTGCCTCGGTAAACCTCGCGAGTTATATTCCTCTTAATACCAATATGGTGTCCGCTCAATGGTTACTATAGACGTGGACAGTACTAGAGAAGTCTAGGATGTCTGTGTTGGGTGGTACAAGAGAGTCCAGATGTTGTGTACAAAAGAGAACTAAGTACAGGCTTGTCAGTTGGCTAAAAATTAGGCCGATATAACATGGTTTATATTCAAAGTAAAGCTGTAAACCCCTTAGTTGCCCTGACTATTGGTCAGTTAATAAATGGTTCTTTCCGAGGAACAGTTGACCTTAGTAACGATGACTAAACTCGGTCATCACACTAATTCGTCCATATGTCAACGATCTCAGTCTTAGTTAATACACAAACGATGGCCAAGATTACTGTATGCTCACCACACTAGACAGGCTTGCATGTAACGCGCTATGGGCCTGGGCCCGATCTCTGCCCCTCCCCCTTCCATCAACTGGGTTTATAAAATGGGTTTATATATGAAAAAACTTCAAATTCAACCAAATTTAGCTTTTATTTCAGGTGAAACTACAAACATAAATACTCAAAACTTTACATGATTGGTCGTTTCCTACATTTTTTCTCAGCAAACTCGTTAATGACATCATCAAAGTTCATTTTTAGGGTTACATCACTTTCGGTACACTTTATCATTAAATTGTTCAGCTTAGTTTGTTCAAGTGTTGACCTAGTCACTGACTTAATCCTTTTTAGAGCTGAAAACCCTCGTTCAGCCGAGCAGTTCGTCATTGGTAGAGTTAAATAGATCCTCATGGCTACTTCCAGGTTTGGGAAAGTAGAGACAAGACCTGTTTCAGAACTTCTTAAATACTTGTATGCGTCTCGAAATCTCTCTATACTATCAACCTTTAAGAACTGCTTGAAATGAAGGCACTCCTCTCCAAAACTATCCACATCTATATCATTGCAGTAGAATAATGCGAGTCGTTCTGCCTGGGTTTTGATTGTTTGAGGTTCTTTGTCCTGTAATATCAAAACTTTCAGTACTTTTACATTGAAGATACAGATAAAAAATCAAATAAAAACATATAATACATTATTGCCTGTTTTTTACCTTCAATTTAAAAATAATATGTAAAGCTTTCTAGTATTACATTAAGTATTAAGTGAAAATAAATTAAACTAGAATGACAGGTACACACATAGTATAAAAATAATATGTTGAAAAGGAGGTTGAAAATTAAAAATATCTTACCTTAAAATTGTTAAATAGCTCAAATCTGTCTCCAGGAGAAGCATAGCTTTGTGTTCTTGTGTCGAGCTGTGCCGTAAGATTGTCAACTATTGTTAAAAAAACTTCTGTCCTAAATCTGGTTTTAGGGTCCATATTCATGTCAAAACTTTCTCGTCTGCATCTGCAAATAGTGTTGGTTTCCTGTTTCGTTTGTAGTTGGCAGCTTGCATTCCACACATTTTTGTTGCTTCATTCTCAAAGTGATCAAAGTTGTCCCTCTTTTCTTCTAAGAACATTTTAAGCGTTTGTCATTGTTTAACTGCCGCAAGAAAGTAAGTTTGAACTAACTTTATCAATTCTCATTAACAAATCATTCCACAGTACAGTAAGAAAAGCCGTATCAAACTTTCCCAACTGTTTGTTAAGCCCCTCAGCCGCCACTCTCGTTTCAGGTGTTTGTGAAACATCTTGAGATAGGTTTTTCAGCACAAGTTCAAACTCTTTATAACCATTAGATAAAGTGTGCATAGCGTCTGCTCTAGCAGACCATCTAGTCTGGCTTAAATTTTTCAGTAAAGTGAGCGTGTCACTGTTTTTGTTTTGCTTTCGCCTTTCTTTGTTTTCATTTTTGATACATTCTTTCAACAATCCCTATCGGTAAGTTGACCCCGCGAAGAAAGTAAAAAGTCCTTGTAAAAACGATAAATACCTAGTCACTTCAGGGCATGATTTTTCGGCTGCAAAAACTCCAACTAAATTCAAGGAATGTGCAGCACACGGAACATAATCTGCTTTGTTATTTTCGGATTTTATTCTTGCCTGTAGACCTGTGTAGTAACCTGACATGTTAGATGCATTGTCGTAGCTTTGTCCTCGGCAATTTTCAATATCTAAGTTTAGATTTTTAAGTAAAGTTAAAACTGCTTGTTGTAGGCTTTCCGCTTTATGACCAACACCAGGTAAAAGTTGTACGAGACGTTCTTTAGCACACACATCGTTCAGTGAAACGTATCTTAAAACAACTGCTAACTGGTCGGTGTGCGACACGTCCAGCGTAGAATCAACTATCAGAGAAAAATAATGAGCTTCTTTGAGTTCTTTAATTATTTGGTTTAAGACTTTAGTGCCCATAATTGAAATGAATTCGTCACAGGTGTTAGACGAAAGGTAAGGCACATTGCCTGACCCTTTGTTTCCATATTTCTCTATATGATGAGATAGGAACGGATCATATTCACTCAAGAGTTCAAGACAGCCTAGAAATAGACCATTAGATAAGGAACCAAATGTTTGGTTGTCTCCTCGGAAAGGAAGGCCTCTCAATGCCAAAAATCGAACAACGCTAACTACTCTCGTTAAAACTTCTCTCCAATATTTCACTTCTTTTTCATATTGAGATAACAATAAAGTGTCTACTGATGCGGTTTTTTTTCTGTACAAAAATGTACAAATATTTTTCCTGTGGTCACTTGATTGCTCGTGACTTTTAACGAGCACACTTGCGTGTTTCCAATCGTTACATCCAGAACTAAACGCAGTTTGTTTACTTTCTATCTGAAATAATAAGCATGGGATACAAACAACACAACCTTTTGATTTGGAATACAATAACCAATCTCTGTTATAAGTTTCCCCATTGGGTAAAACACATGAGAAGATTTTGTCAGATAATGTACGCTTTTTGTCTGGATAAATTCTGACAGAGTTCGAAAAATCAATACTCAAGTTTTGCTTTACGTTTGTAGTTAAGATTGTTTTTAGCACATATTCATCTTTAGTATTCCAAGTAGCCGGGTCATCAAGATCAAATAAAAATGAAACTGAAGATGAGGTGGTTGGCTTTGTACAGCTGGGTTAAAATTTAAATTTATTGTACCTGTACTTGTACTCGGCAATACCTCACTTACTGAATCATCAGTTTCAGTCGTAACTAGTTCAGCTGATTGATAAACATTGTCACTGCTTCTGGGTTTACATACCTCTTCCCTCGACAGGGTAGGTCCCTCCTCATCCTCAGGGCCTTCTAATGCGACAGTTACTACAGGTACAGTTTTTTGTTCACTGAAAAAACTACTTATTTTAGGGACTTTCTGTAACACTTTTTCACTGTCCAAAAGCTTTTTGGCCGCCCTCTTTCTAAATTCACTGCCACTTGGTTTTTTACTCATTTCACAAATCACAGAACAAGCATTTTATTCTATTTGTACCATTTATGATAAAAGATCAAACCGAACATAAATACAAATACAATCGCATTAAAATAGTTAGCAAAAACACATCAATAAACTTATTCACAAGCCAACTAATAACATGTCTCACGCGATTGCACAAAACGAACTGACAAAGAAAGACAAAACAAAGATCAAGTAGTAACATGCAGGCAGTGACAGTGATGAGTCATGCGTGAAGCAGGGGAGTGGGGGGAGGAGTGGAGAGGGTTGGTGGGCGATCCGTTGAAGCGTGATTTTAAAATATGGCGCGCAATCCATTGGCGCGTGATTTTAAAATATTTTCTCTTGTTTGCGCCCCCCTCAATCTTGCGCCCTGGGCCCGGGTCCACCGGGCCCATTTACAAAAGAGGCCCTGACACTAGATGAGTTATACCTTGCGTTCCATAGGTCCCTAAGTGCGTGGATCATCGGATGACCGGTGTACAAACTGTAATAAGTCTTCTGGGAGGAAGTGATGAAGGCCTGGTGCCAGGGCACGGGAGCCCTGATGGTCAAGGCTGGGTAGCGTACTGGATATGTCAAGATGTTGAGCCTCTGTCTCTCCAGCGGGTCCAGCATGATGTAGTCCAACACAGCGATGCGCTGACTCAGGACATAACAGTCTCTCACCTCACTCTCCAGATCCTCCAACACAGCCTGGAGTCTATAAAAATAAATGGTTCCAAAGAATTGACACAAACGTTTCCGCATATTAAACACTAAAAAATTCAAAACTTTGAAAATTACCAATTTGATTCCCAAATATGTTTTTGCCATAACTAAAAAACTATTCAAGTTAGAGACATGAGGTTTTTTAGTAAAATATTTTAAATTGTAACTCACATATTTTCTGAAAATGTAATTAAAATTGTTAGAGCCGTTTTTGAAAAAAAATCCATTTTTGTATGTTTTTTGCTTATAAAATAAAAAACTTAATTTTAAAAAGGAGAAAAAATAGGCTGAAGATATTGACTAAATACCCCTATATACCAAATTTCATAAAAATTTATCCATCCATTTAGTTTCCAGCGAACTGCACATACACATAGACAGACACCAACTTTTTTTCAAAGAAAAAAACACTTTTTGGGTTTAGAAGACCCTAAAATGGATTTTTAGACCAACTAGTAAAAAATATTTTTTTGGACACACAATAAAATTCATTAATTTTTTTTAAATAATGTTCTATTACTAAATCAAATTGAATTTATAATATGACACTGCAAGCAATTGAATTACTAAAAATTATCTATTCAAAAGAGTTTAACAATATAAATCAATTAATCTCATAATACATACTTGTGTAATCATATTTATTCTTTAGTCCATATTCGAAGTTATAGATTGATAAAAATCCTTAATAATAAAAAATTGGCATGAGCATGTATGTATATTGGTCTATCAGACCACTTGAGCCACTTACTACTAACTCAATATTTCTTCCAACTGTAAACCCTATATTTTTAACTTCAAAGAATTCAAGGAAATAATTATCAACCCTATGACTAGCCCTAAAATGACACTTTTGGGGTGAGGAGGGTTGGTTTTAAGAAGTTCTTACCCTTAAGGGCAGTTTTTCACTTAAAATGTGTTTGTTTCTAAAACTCTAAGAGCAGGATGGTCCAAAATTTAAAGAAATTTGTTACATTACAGTCTGAACTCCTACGTTCATCAGAGAGATATCAAATTTCTAACCAATGCTATCC
>JAQJVL010004307.1:0-46878 GCA_035578905.1 Stictocephala bisonia | reverse complement strand
AAAACCCAGTGTTACCAACCTATATGAATAAAAATAATTTTATAGGGCCTAGGTGCCTTTATATGTTAGGAAATTTACATTGTGGTTAAAAAGCACTTGTTTTACTAACAAAACCTTAATACTTAACTTTAAATTTAATTAATTAGACATTATAAATTTATCTTATGCACATATTTATGAATTACAGAGTAGAAACCTGCTTAATCAGTAAATAAGATTTTATTTAACAATTTAGAAAAATATTTATTTAAAATACCACACTGAAAATATTACAGGTTTTATTGTATTGCGCCTTAAACTGAACTTTTTATAAACGCCCAGTTTTTGGGCGCTTAAAATTGCTTTGGGCAAATGCCCATTTATAAACGACCCGCCCACTGGGCATTTGCCCGGCCCACATCACTAGAAGCTACACGTTAAGTGTCTGAAATGTCCATTTTGGGTAGTGGCCAATGTTTGGATGTGATGTTTATGAGAGAGAACTGAGAATGAGGCTTATCAGTTAGCCTTAAATCAGACCAGTACTACGTAGTTTGGATTCCATGTAAGGCTGTACAGTCTACATAGGTCTGTTAGTTGCTCTGGCTATTGGGCTATTAACCCGCGATCACTCGCGCTATGGAAGGTTACGCGATCGCTCGCGTGGTGAGAATATATCTCTATTTTTAGAACGCTTGAAAAATTGCAATATATTGTATTTAACTTATATAAATACACTGTTATATACTAATTATGTTCCTTGAGTTACTTATTAAGCTTGAATATATTAAAAAGGATGAAAATGAAACGCTAGTACTTACTTTTTTTCTCTTTTATTCTGTACAGAAAATTATTTTTGAAAACAAGTATACATTATAAAAAAAAGTAAAAAGCTGCGATCAGTTCATACCATTACTCACTATCGTCACTGACGTAGCAGCTGGCACATATGACGTTGTTTTTTTTTACATGTTCTTTACATAATAGTTTCTTGCAGCCGACACATCGATTTTGAGTGTATCTGTTTTTCTTAGCAGGACAGATGTCACATTTAGCCTTTGCACCCTCTCTACGATGACTCTGAGTAGATGAACTTCCTGTAATCTTCTGGATTTTTGTTCGTAATGGAACTGACAAGCTCGGGATGGATGCCCTCTGATCAATTTGGGGTTTTATTAGGTGTTTGGCAAGTTCTTTTATAAAAATTCTTCTTTCAAGTTTTCTGGTTGTGTTAAAATGGTACAATATTTGGCCGTTGATTGTTGCCAGGTTTAAAAGACCACAAAAAACAGTGAAAGGCCACCTGTTACTTACTCTTGTGACGGAGTATTCACTTTTCATTCTGTCAACAACGTCAATGCCACTTTTTGTTTCATGATAAAACGTTATGATATCTGGTTTAAACTGCTCGCCTGTAGAGGAATCAATTGCGTCGTCTTTGTGCATTGTTGAGAGCATGATGACATTTTTCTTGGTTTTTTTGTCAGGAATGTATGACAATATGGTACATTGATTGGGTTGTCTTCCGAAGGCAAATATACTACTGGTTCTCGGACGACCTTTTATGTTAGTTATTTCATGTGGTAATTCGGACTTGTTTTTTCTTACTGTTCCTACAACTGTAGTCCGGTAATTAGTGTACAGGTCATTGGCCAAGGGAACCGATGTATAAAAATTATCCATTGTAAGGTTCCGACCTGCATTTAGTATAGGCTGGGCTACTCTCTTTACTACGGATTGTACATCGTTGTCAATTTTGAATGGTCCATTAGGCTGCGTTCCAGCATAAATTTCCATGTTAACGGTAAAGAAGGTCTTAGCATCTGAAACTGCGTAGATTTTTATACCATACTTTGAAGGCTTGTTTGCGATGTACTGTCGAAAACGACAGCGGCCTCTAAAAGGCTCAAGCATCTCGTCAATGGTACTAAATGCACCTACATTATATGAACCCTTACACTGATCTACAAATTCTGTGAAAATGTCCCTTATGGGAGCCAAGTTGTCTAGCCTTTTTCTCTGTGGCCTGCTTGCTTTGTCATCAAAGCGTATTGCCTGAACGAGTGTGTGAAATCTCCTTTTCGACGTTGTAGAGCTAAATATTTCCGGAGCTGTGCCATCGTCAGACCAAAGTTCGGCATTGTTTAAATGGTTGCCTTTTTTTAAGCCTATTAGATACAATAACCCGAAAAAAGCTAACATTTCTGTTTTATCTGTAAGAGGACAATCCCTTAGACCTCGGGAATAGTTGTTCTTCAATGAATCTAACTGCTGATTTGTACAAAATACAATTCTTTCTATTATATTATCTGTTACAAATACTTTCCAGCAGTCAACGATTTCTGTTTTATCTTGATAACCTTGTTTTATACAAGGAAGTATCTGCACAATATTTTGAGATGCTGTCCTAGTTTGTTTTGGTTTGTGTGCTTCCCACACTGTTCCATCTTTACCATAATAATATACGCCACAACTGTTGTTACGTACCTCATTTATGGTTCGAAATTCTTGTTGATTACCAGCCAAGGATCGTTCAGATTCTGCACCACTTTGTTCAGAGTTTGAATCATGTTCACTATGTTCACTTAGACCATCTGAATCGGAAACTACTCCACCATCAAAATCACTATTTTCTTCTTGAAGCCACGAAATAATGTTTTCTTCACGTTCTTCATTCATTTTTACAATTTATACAACTAAAAGCACTAATATATAAATATATACAGTCTATTTACACTTTATTTACAAGAAAAGACACAAATTAAAAGATAACATGAGAATAATAAAAAAAGAATGGAACACTGATACTCGATATAACAATAGCGCGGTAACTCGCGTGGTGAGAAAAACCTTCTCCTGGACAGTGACGTGACCGCTCGCGTGGTGAGATTACTACTAGACGCGTGACAACGCTGTCTTCTCCCCTCCACTACAATACCCCCACTCCACCTATCGGCTCAGAACCATATTCATATTATTTCTAATATAGTCTAGATAGATTACCTAGAAGGATTAAACTTTGTGTAATATAGTTAAATATTCAAACAAACAAATCCATTTGAGTGAAGTTTTTTCTCACCACGCGAGCGATCGCGGGTTAATAAATGACCCTTTCTGAGTGTGTTGTTCTTTTAAACTGATCCTATACTTGTTTATTAATTCATATTCTTCCTAACATATATGCATGTTTGATGGCACATATCTAAATCTGAATAGGAGTCAAAACACACCAAAAAGTCACAGTATTCATAAACAAGAAAATAAGGTTATAAAGTTAATAGATGTGTTTAGTTATGGGTATTCCACCCACCTTACTAATGTGTGCAACTTATAGCAATCTACTTGCAGTTAATGATGAGGATAGAAAATTTTATTTAACATTTGTTAAAAACATGTATTTAGAAAAGATATATATTTTCACATCACCTCTCTCTACTGCTGCCATAAATCTGACTTAGCACTTGTCATTCTACTCTCCATTAACATAACTTATCATGTATTAGTGTGTTTTATTTGATCTAAATGCTTGTTTTGAATTATTTTTGTATACCTACTGTACCTACAAAATATTTTTTATAATATGATCGAAGGAATGTTATGGAACGGCAGCTCTTTTTATTATTTTTTAATCCATTATTTCTTTCATGTATTCTACATTAATCCTTCAATGGTTATTATGATTAAAAATAATCTGTGTATTAGGAGGGCGGGGAAGTATGACATCGTCTGGTGGTAACAAGCCGCCCCATCCCCACCATCCAGCACTGATGGTTCATCCTCATCACCCCCTGCTAGCAACACCTACCAGCTCCTTGGAGGCTCTTAGGGCCCATGCTCAGGCTGCTGCTATGCAGAGTCCAGTGCCCCTCCAAGCTTCTCATGGTATGGACCACTGTACAATTTATTTATCTTTTGAAGCCAGTAACAATTCAAATGTATGACATTTTTTTTATGTTTGTATAAAAAAAAGATACTAATCACAAAGTTTTGATGTAAACAAATTAAAAACAAGGTTTAAACTTATTTTTTGAGCATGTAGTATTTATTTTAAAATGATTTTTTCATGTAATAAAGTTGTATTGATTCTGAAAGCAGATTACTACACTTAATGCAATACAAAAAATATTAGATATAGGAGTGTGCAATACAGAAAATCATTTTTGTTCGATGCGGCAATGTGATTCAAAGAATTTCGATGCAACTTGATTCAATGGGCACATACAGAATTCATGGTTTTTATTAAGTTTTTGAAGCCGTAGAGTAACAATAATACTTTTTGTAGTTCAAAGAAAGTCAATTTGTAAACCTAAATTTATTCATCATATAAATGTTAGCTAGTTAATATTATGTGTATGAAAAAAATATAAAAAACTAAATAAAAGTAAGAAGATCAATTAAAAATTATGTAAGATAAAGGGAGTCACAAAATGCTATATGCCTAAAGCACAATAAATCACAATTGAAGGAGAAAAACAACAATAAAATACTAAGCTTTTATAAATGTTACAATTCAACAATTGTTGACAAAATTATAAAAAGAATAAAAGTAAACAAAAATAAGAAAATGAAACAAAAAGATAAGAAACAATGTATCAGTATATAAAAATGAATAAGGGTATTTGAAAAACTGTTCAACGTAGTAAATATACACTCAGCTATAAAACAAAGAACAACACTTTTTATTTAATTAACAAACTATCTAATAGAGAAAGTAAAAATAACAAATATGAAAAATCTGGAATGTATAAAATAAAATGTTCGTAATGCAATTCTTTCTACATAGGACAAACCAGAAGAACATTTAATTCATGTTACAAAGAACACATACAAGCCATAAGAAACAACAACTCAACATTATTAACTCATTGACCTATGAGTTTATTTGCACTGTGCAGTCAGTTATTCATCCTAAAATTTGTTTTTATTTTTATAAATTTTTAAAGTATGTGTATATTGTGGTAGTAAACAATTAAAAATCATTACCGAGTTGCTGTATTTTTTTGTCAATTTAATTCTGTTTAAAAAATGTTATATTTTATAAAAATTATTTTAAAATCATCATAGACAAACATTTTTTTTTCCTTAACTGATGTAAAATTCGTCATTTTGACTTGAGCAAAAAATGCAAAACAATGTTTTCCTAGAACTACAGGAAGATTAAATTTGAGTGCGAGTTCAATTTATAATATACTTATATTAGTAAATATGTAGAATTTAAGTATTTGAAAATTATAAGACAAACTTTATACTATACAAATATAATAAAAATAGAAACTTACACTAATAGTAATCCTTCAGTCTTGGTCCTGCCATGACATGACTAATAACAAAATATTCACACTCGTCTGCTTATGCTTACAATCTCAAACTGACAGCTTAATTTGATTGTATAACAAACCAGCTGATTGTTAAAAATCTGACGAGGAACAGAAAGAAATATTGAAGCACATAGAGTAACAATAAGTTTGTTATTATTGGCATACACATCGTTGTTTAGCTCGCAAACATCGTAGTTTGGCATGCAACATTGCCGATTTGCTATGTATTTTTAGGTTATAAAACTATACAAGTGGTAGCTCGTATATTTTTAACAGTATTTCAGTCTTAACTGATTGTTTTTATTAATATTTTTAACCATTTTATGCAATATTTAATTTTAAAAAAATATTTAAAAGGCATTATACCCATCACAAAACAGTTGTTATAGCAATTTTGAACCCAGATCGGCCGTCACGGAAAGGTTCCGTGAAAATAGACCAAAGGTTAACCCTCCAGGTGCTAACATCGCGTAGCGCGATGTCAGCGCTCGCCGTTGTAGTGCTGACATCGCGTAGCGCGATGTTAGGTACGCGATCTATTTAAAACGCACTAGCGGCTTTAAACGACTGAATATTACAAAGTATGTTATATAGTATTGAAGTAGAAGAAACGCGGAACATGTTATACTCTATGGAATACGTCTTTGCTTCAAGACTGCCTCTATACAACAGTTGTTTAGAAGCGTATGTTTTGTTTTCAACACACACCGATTAGTTGTTATGTGTATTGCCGCTCGGTGTTTGTTTAAATTGTAAGTTTGTTATTGTAGTCTATTATTATTGTTTTATTTTGTGTTTTATTATATTTTATCATAAAAATGAGTGAATTAAGTAGGTTTAGTGCAATAAGAAATGTCTTAGACGAACTGAATGAACAATCAGACATTGAGAGAATGTAAATATAAATAATAAATCAACTTGTCATTGCTCCAGAATGTAAATTTTTGTATATAAGATATATTTTTTAATTAATTAGTTTAGTTTTTTTTTTTATTGATTTTCATTGTTATATTTTGTTAACTGAAAACATTTTGAGTTGTAAAAGTGAAAAAACACTACATGTTACAATGAAGTGTGTAACTTGTCATTTATTAGTGATTTTTTACATGGGACTATTTTCTATTTTATACTCTAACTGAATGTGTCCAAGAAGATAACCTATAAGATGTATATATTTTTGTGTTTATTATTAAGTTTTCTACAATGTGTCTATCTTGGATTTTCAATTTTATGTCTTTGGTGAACTGATATATGAACTCAAAGTGAACAAATTGAAAAAGAATTGTCTTCTTTGTAAAGAATAACATCCAGCAATAGTTTACCTTGAAAAGGGAAGTCCTGTATAAGTATATTTTCTTATTCTATGGGTTTTTCTGAAAATAATGATATGTAATATGTACCATTTTCATTAGGTTTACAGTATTTAAAAAAATATTTTATATACAGTTGCAAACATGATGAAAAACGCCTAGCACTCAAGAAAGTTCAACCCAGCACCTGGAGGGTTAAATCAAACTTTCCTGAACATATTTCAAGTCAAATCACATTTATCAAAATATAAATGAAATTGTTACAATTTTAGTATTTGAAAAGAAAGGAGAAAAATGAATTCCAATGAAAATTTATACATACATAAACAATTATAATGAACCACTGAACTTATTAAATACACAAATTAACATTAAAAATCTAGTGTATGAAAAAATAAGATAAATTAAAAACATAATAATCAGAAGTAAAATTCAACTTACCCACACACTAAATTAATCATGTATTATTTACATCTGTTTTATTTTTATAATTGTTCATTTCTTGTAGGTTATATATTTGTAAACTCTGAAGATGGCCTAAGAGCCGAAAGTGGTTAGTGTTTTATTGTAAAAATGAATAAAGAGTACTTTATTAAAGTTATTACTCAATTTATTAAATCACAATTATTTTGAAATAGAATTTCAGGGCTTAATAAATTTGTTTAACACTAAGCATGCTTATCTAAGAAAGTCAAAAGAGAAACAGATATTAGAAAAAGCTTGTAATAAAGAAATTTAATGGCTCTGCATTAAATTCATAAAATGTAAATGCCAACAGTTGTACTTTACTGTTGTTATGTGATTAACTGGTCAAAAATATCAAAATTTAGTGTTTTAGAGTTAAAATAATATATTTCACATGATAAAAGAAGAATATATAAAATAATGGAAAACAACTTAACCATAGTTATTAACTGTCATTGTTGCAAAATGATGAAAGTCATATAGTTGTTTATTTTTTAACTAATGATGAGTTGACTGAAATAAATATTAATGTAAAGTTATATGAGTATAGATAACTAAAATGTGCTATTTCACAGAACTTTTTTAGAAGAAACACCATTTTTATTCAAGTATAACAATCCATTATTGTTTAGCCAATATATTAAAGTTAATAAAACATCAGCATATGCAATAAAATTTAATTTATTTAAGCAATACATCGATAGCTTTTTTTTATATTAGTTTTAATTTTAAACTTTTTCAATAAATAGATGTTAAATAGATTTTTTTTAATAAATAACATTTAACTATACTTTTTTTTAACCTTTAATTAGTCGCGTGAAAAATGTTACACAGTTAGTCGCGCACGGAAGAATCTTCCAGGTTAAGTAAACAGACATATAAAGGCTACAAAAGTAACTTTTATTAACTAAGTCTACATAAGTACATTTTATAAAGAT
This sequence comes from Stictocephala bisonia, assembly GCA_035578905.1. Lineage (NCBI taxonomy): Eukaryota > Metazoa > Arthropoda > Insecta > Hemiptera > Membracidae > Stictocephala > Stictocephala bisonia. The sequence continues at coordinate 38,868 of JAQJVL010004307.1, read as the reverse complement.
GTTAAAATTTTAAAAAAGCATATAAAACATATAAATATGTTTTTATGTGTGGGGGTGGTGTGTGTGTGTTGGTGGATGTGTTTTGGTGTAAGCGTAAGTGAGAGGTTAGTGTCAGGGGAGGGGGGTGTGCGTGTTGTATTATTACTTATACATATTATTACTTATACATGCTTACAAATATTTTCATGATTTAGTCTTCTTCTGCAATGTTTTCAGCGTTTATGTCAGCAGCACAGTTATTAATATGTTGCAATAATAAAACAAGTACAAAAAACGTTATTTACACCAATTTACAAAAAAACACAACTCTAAATGAACACTCAAATCTGTTGCACACTATGTCGCACACGGAACTTTTTCCCGGGAAAAACTGTACACAAAGTGTCGCACACGGAAGTTTAGACCGGGCTGGAAGAAAATCGCTCCTATCTCTCGAACGTCTGACTCAAACTGACGGGTCAAGAGGGGTGGGGTCAGGCATGAATAGGGTGACAGCTGTTGGGATAGTCACGTTCCTAGGTAGCAGACTGCGTACAACATGGTCAAACAAAAATAGACACGGAAGAACCTTCCTTGACGCGACTAATTGAAGGTTAAATACAAATAATCTTAAATAATGAACTGTATTTTAGAACACAGCGCCAACGGACTACTTGAATTGAAATTAATGAACGTACACATTGGAATGTATAAAAGAAAACAATATAAGACTGGTTTGATTGGGAAATGTTTTGTAAAAAGGATGGACTTTAGTAGAGGCCAGGTATCCTATCAGACAGGAAGTGATAACAAAAGTCATAACAACAAATAAACTTATGTTATCAACAATATCTGAAAAAACAATAGAAATAAATTTATTTCACTATTCCATTTAAATACGCATAATTCGCATTATTTTTGTTATCAAATACGGATCCTAAAATAATTGCTGACTAACTGAAATAGATAGAATGTTTATACGGGAATGTTCTACTGATTCATGGTACGCTGCACGTATGTAAGTTATGATACCTATACACGTTGCTTGATGGACTTATATGATGTTCATATCAGTATGAGTTATATTTTCTGGTCAAACTCTATTCGTTATGGCGATATAATCAGTTTTGTGTCCGATCACACTCATTACTGTCCACTCGGAACGAAACAAACGCGAATAATAATCATTTTACAACTATTTTATTGTAAAATATTTTATTTAAAACATCAATAAAGTAGTATTATAGTAGTATTGGCTAAAAAGGCATTTTTTCTTAATAATTTATTATTTTGGAGCATTAGAATAATTCCGAGACATTGATATTATTTATGCATCATGACACTATCGTGCTTCATGTTACTTTTGATGCATCGACATTTTGACTAATCCTGAATCAAATTGATTTTTCGATGGTGGCCCATACTACTTATCTTACAAACTCAAATTTACCTACATCAAATGAGCTTGAAATTTGGCATACCTGTAGCTCTCAAACAAAAAAGTCATCTACAGGTGGCAAAATAACCTCCCTATTTTTAAACCTAAATAAAAACACATGTTTTTGAAAGATTACTTTTTGGGGTGATAAAACTAGTGAAAATAGCATGACTGAAATGTGTTGCTTCCTTTTAACTTTTAAATTGATTGTGTTCTCTACCCCACACTTTCGCTTGCTTATAAAGCACAAGGTCTGCTAGAGGATGACAAAGATTTTAGGAGAGGCTTCAGTGACCATCTCGCCACAAAGAATCATGGCTCTTCGTTGTCATGTTGGTTTTTTGCTAAGTGTCAGATGCAGCAAACCTATGGGAATCATTCAACATTGATCTCAGTGAAGACATTGCACACACAGACTTGAGAGGGACTTCCCAGATAACAGACAAGACAAGTGTGCTAAGACGCCTTCAATCAATGTCATTATTATCGAAGATACAGTGTTGACACTGGGAAGTCAATGATTACAACAGTTTGGTCTACCTGTGCCTAATAGGATTCAGCAGATCACAGAGAATCCTGAATACTCACGAGAGATAAACTATGACACTACTACTAAGCTTGCTCTATTTGTTGAAAATAATGAAAAGAATTTAACAAAAGATCAACAGTTTGTCTATAGTACAATTATCGAGAGTATTCAATCAGGTTGACGTAAAATCTTCGTTGATGCTCCATGGGACTAGTACAACTTATATCATAAATTTGGTCTTGGCAAAAATAAGGGGTTCAAACTCAATTGCTTTGGCCATAGCGTCGTTTGGAATTGCTGCAACTTTGTTGGAAGGTATCAAAATGGCACAAGCCGCATTTAAGCTTCCTTTAAACATACTGCAGTCCAAGTCACCCAAATGTAGTATAACAAAACAAAAGCAATATGGCTAAGGTCTTAAAATATTGCATGTTAATTGTGGGGGATGAAAGCGCAATTGCACATAACAAAGCATTTGAAACCTTTGATTGGACGCTGAAGGATATTTAGAGACAACAACGATATCATAGAAGGTCTCACAGAACTCTAGGACATACACTTCCCGTGATTCCTAGAGAAACTCGAGCTGATGAAGTGAAAGCGTGTGTAAAATCATCTTTATTGTGGCATCATGTTGACAAACTGTCCCTTCGCACGAACATGAGAGCTCTACTAGAGGAAATACCTCTGTCAAATAGTTTTCGTTGTCACCTCTCCAGATAGGTGACAGTATCTTTCCTGGGCAATATGGCAAGATATTCATTTAAGACAATTTGGGATCTGTTGTAAGTACCTTCTACGACCTTACTACAAAGATCTACCCTGATATTAAACATATCAGAGAGAAGTCTATGGATTGGCTGCGTGAGCGAGCTATTCTTAGTCCAAAAAACGACAAGGTGTCGGAAATCATTTAGCTACTTTTAAACTCATTCTACAGCCTAACCATACATATCCTAACTGTCTATTTACTCAACAAAAATTTGTAATTTGCGTTAAATTCGGGTGCCAGCTATCTCTCTGGCAAGAATATTTGTAAATTCTTGTTTAGTTGGTATTTATAATGATCGTGTAATGGCCGCAAATCATGATCGTCTGCGAAAGTAGTTTTTCCCTTATATTTAGAGGTTATAGACCTAAATAGTTTTCAGGCTTTAATTCAGCTCAAAAAACACATTGAATTAAAAAAATATGGTGAAAATATCATTCAAAGTAACGAAAATATGTATAAAAAAAAAAAACATTGTTGATCTCTTCAATATTATTTCTATGGTTTTTTTCAAGATAGTACCAATAGTGTATTTTCAACAGGTATGCTGGGTCATCCTGCCTTCCTGTCCCCAGACAGTAGCCGAGGGGAGACAGAGGTGAAGCCAGAACCTCTTACTGTGTCTGGAGACGAAGGAGGAGCTATGGAGGAGGAAGAGGCTCCTTCACCTACTCAACATCCACGTGGACCAAGTCCTGAGCCCAAAATAGAGGACAATGAATGTCACCGTAGCCAGTCCGCCATGTGAGTGATTTTAAAATTGTGGGACTTTGTGAATCATTGCTCTCCTATCCATTTCCATTTAGAGACACTTGTCATTTGGACTTCCATTTTTGTTTAGTTGACTTATCCATTGTGGGCAGGCTTTGGGTTTCCTTACGCTCTCTCTTCTACTATATTACACCATGTACTTTATTATGAGCAATCTGTGTCTTTCTGTTGTAAGAATTTAGTTTAAGGAGTTTACTTAAACTTTAGAGTCAACAGTTTTTAGGTTTCAGAAATTGATTGTCAACAATCCACTACCACACAAAAACTCGTGTTGAAAAATGAAAAAATGGAGATTTTTTTAATTGAAACAAAGAAGTACTGGGAATGTGTAAAAGTTTAGTAGCTTTTTAAAATTTAATTTTGATCTAGTAAACTAGAAAAGTTTGATGTTATAAAGAATCCCTATTCCACCAATGAGATCAATGGTTTTTGTCACAGAAATTGCTTACTTTTACCCTATATGTGACAATGCACTCTAAAATGACAGTCACTTTTATCTGTATTTGACATGCATACAACTGAACAATTTTACAACACCATTTTATAAACACTTGTAAAGCATGTTGCTTTTTCTGGAGAAATTTTCTATATGAACATATTATTTTCAGTCTTGATTTCAGTGTGTTTACAATACACATTTCATTAAAAATATTAGAAAAATATTTTTGAAAATATAATGTTTACTTCTCTGGGAAAAATAAGAAGAAAATATTTATATAAGTTCCATTATATACAAAACGTTAATAATTTAATGTGCTATGAGAAAACAAGTTTTTTGGCCCTCCCAAAAATTTTTTTGTCTTCCAGCTGTAAAATATAATTTAAAAAAATTAAAAATGTAAATATATATATTGTAAGTTATATTTCTTTACCCTCAGTACAGAATGAAAACATTATTTATTTTGTAAATACGAGGGCTATCCAGAAAGTAACAGACGTTTTTGAATTGTGCGGCAGTGGGCGGGGCTTGGTGTCAAAACACTCTGGCGTTCAGTACGCATCGAGCTGTAGTCGCACGCGGTCTGTACCTCTTTAGCTTGTCTCACTTTGAATTATTAAAATGTGTGCTGCAATTGAAAATCCCGCCACTTGTGAAATGCGTTCAGTGATAAGGTTTTTGTTGGCAAAAAAACCATAAACCAATTTAAATCTATCGCCAACTGTGTGAAGTTTATGGAAATGGAATAATGAGTGAAAGCAGAGTAAGGCAGTGGTGTATTGACTTTAAAAATGGCCACACCAATGTTCATGACGATAGTTGTAGCGGTTGGCCTAGCCTTGTGACTGAAGATTTGATGTTGAAAATCAATGACAAAGTTCGTGAAAATCGCCGTTTCACAATGACTGAACTCTCGGAACATTTTCCACAAATTTCACGAAGTTTACTTCATGAAATTGTTGTAGGGAAGCTTGAATACCACAAATTTTGTGCCAGGTGGGTTCCAAAAATCCTTACGGAAGATCACAAAAAACAAAGACTTGCTGCATCGTTATCTTTCATTGATGAATTCGACAAACATGGTAACGAACTTCTTGATCGTATCGTTTCTTGTGATAAAAACATGGGTGAAGCATGTCAATTGTGAAACAAAAATGCAGTCTATGGAATGGGGGCACACCCATTCTCCAAAAAAACTAAGAAAATATCTCCAAACTCTGTCAGCGAGAAAGATTATGGCAACTGTTTTTGGGTTGCTAAGGGTGTGATTCTGGTTGATTTCCTTGAACGAGGATCAACAATCAACGCAGAGAGGTATTGTGAAACATTGAAGAAGCTACGGCGAGTGATACAAAACAAGCGTAGGGGAAAATTGAGCTCAAATATTTTGTTTTTCCACGACAATGCACGTCCCCATATAGCCAATCGTACACGACAAGTCTTGGATGATTTTGATTGGGAAGTGTTTGATCATCCGCCTTATAGCCCAGATCTGGCACCAAGCCACTACCACCTCTTTCCAGCGATGAAGATCTGGCTTGCAACGCAGCGCTTCGATAGTGATGCTGAACTTCACGTTATCTCAGTGGTTAAGATCTCAGGCGGCAGATTTCTACAAAGCTGGAATCGAAAACCTTGTGTCACGTTATGATAAATGTCTCAATTTGAACGGATATTACGTTGAAAAATAGCCTAAAAGTGTAGCTTTTAAATGTATATAATAAAATGTTCCTATTTAAGTGGGTTAATTTTTTATTTCAAAACGTCTGTTACTTTCTGGATAGCCCTTGTAATATATCCATAAAGTTGCTTTGTAAAAATAAAAAATTAGTTGTTTCTCAAAACAATTATTTTTTTCTATTATTATAAATATAAAACATACAAAATTGATTGATATTATCAAAGAAATCCGTGAAATAAAATATACAATAAAGTTCTTATATTAATAAACCATTATAAAATGAAATGACAGGTTGTTAGCTGTCATAAAATAACAATTTTAATTTATTTTCTATATTTATTTAGTCAGTGCTTCATAAATATATTTATTTGTTAAATCACTGTTTCTATTTTCTCACCTAAGCCTTTTAAAGATACTAATTTATTTAATGACATTTTCAGTGTTATATTAATTTTTTGCTTTTCACCTGGGCTATACTTCTGGTAGTTTCACTAGTAGAATTAGGTATAGATGATCCTACAGAAAATTAAGTAATATTTTTAGTTTTTAATAAAAAGTACTTTGACAAATTTTTAATGTTTCAATTTATTTTTTGAATAAATAGTAAATTAGTAAAGACAATATTTGTCCCTTATTTGAATAAAGTCCCATTAGTATTGTTACTGTAGTGAAGAAAAAGAATAGTTCTCTAGAACAAACATATGAAAAGTAGCAAATTTTTTATTCGTTTCTCTCAGTGGCAACGCGGAATCACGTCAACTGGAAAATACTGCGAACAAAAATTTTATTCATGGAGTTATTTGTAACTGTAACATTAGATTAAAACTACATACTTCAACTAATACTATAGCTTATAATGAATAAATCTATATTAAATATTAACTGATCATGCACTATATTTTTCATATTACAGCTGTTTAAAAAATACCTTGCAAAAGCATATGATATGTTACAGTTTTCATGATTGCCATACATAAAAACCATACTATTATACTGTCACATCCAGTGTGGAATTATTACTTACTAGCATAGCTTGGCACATATTTTAACAGATTTATAAAAAAGTTAAAACAAATATTTTACCTGCATGGTTTGTCCTGTGGTACTTTCGCAATAAACTTTACAGTACGGTAAAAAAATTTTGTTTAGAAGTGAAGTGCTTTCTCAATAATTTTCATGGCTATTTGTTTTATATTTAGTATCCTGCTCTGAAAGTGTTTCAAATATTAAAGAATTATAAACATTAATTTAAGATATTTTATGTTATTTATATACGTAAGTTAAGAAATTACAACATAACTACATACTAAAAATCTTAACACAAAAGCTTATATACCTGAGAATGCACCACACTACCACCTCCCCTCCCCAGATGAGAAGAATATGATCTATGGTTTATTTACACTAGATTAGGTGATCAGTGTTTTGTTGTATATTACCTCTGTGTTCATAGGCATAATCTTATTCAATGTTCTTTAATGTATTTTATTTCATTATTTATAGCTTTTTGAGGCACTGGAACCGGGGTGATTACAACTCATGTACCCGTACTGATCTTACCTTCAAGCCAGTGCCTGACTCAAAGCTGGCTCGTAAACGTGAGGAGAGAATAAGGAAGCAGGCAGAGAAGGAGAGAGAGGAAAGGGAAAAAGCTCAGGCGGTTAGTTAAATGTTTAATATGCATGCTGGACACATAAGCAGTAAAATATACATTGGTAACATAGTAATACCGTCATATTATTCTATAACTCTATAAAGGTAGGCAAAATTATTAATTCACCAATTCCATCCACTCACTTTTTACAAGCTATAAATTTGAAATTTGCCATCTCATGTATATATGCAAGCACAACAAATGTCAAAGATTATTCATTTTTTGTAAAACTACATTTTTGGCACAAATTTTTAAAACACTTCCTTATCTCTCTCTTGCTGCGTTTGAGGGATCATAACTTGTTTTTATTGTGTTTCAAGTTATGGTAAACTGTGTTATGTACAAAATGAGTAAATGGTCCAGGTCTTCCTTGTGTAAAAATATGTTTCATAAACTATATTGTTAGTGCTTTTCTCGAGACAATAAACTAAGTCACAGTTTAGTTGACAACATTGAGAATTCAAATGGTCAATTAACTTTTTTATTTTTTTTCTCGAGACAGTAAACTAAGTCACAGTTTAGTTGACAACATTGAGAATTCAAATGGTAAATTAACTTCTCCAAGTGATGTTGGGAATAATGAAACTACAGCTATTTTTGATAACAACGTTAATGAGGATTCTGGTTTTTTTACATACATCTTTACAAACAGAATCTTCCTCAGAAGATGAGTCAGAAGTAACAAGCCTTCATCCTCAACAGGGCAAGGTAGAGTTTGTCTTGGAGGTAGGCCTAACAAATGTTTTGAAAATATTGTAGATAGTGTTTTAATAAATAGCAATACTGTTGATCCAACTGAAGATGTATTATATAGTGATTCCCCCCTCCCCCATGTTTGCAAAATGGTAGAACTCTTACTTCTCCCAGATTGCAAAAGTAGTTTTACAACAAGATACAAGAAAGGGATGCTCATTGTTGGTTTAATATGCCTAACGAAAATACTAAACCTCCATCAAATAAAAAGAAGTTATGAAAATCATCGCCAAATTCAAACCTTTCTCTCCTGTGGATTTGATAAAGTGCCAGCCAAACTTACTAAGCACCGCGCAAATGAATTATTTCCTTTGATGGTCAAAATCATCAACCAATATTTTCTAACTGCCACGTATCCATCCTCACTAAAAATATAAGAAAGTTGCCAAAATAGACCTAGAAAACTAACGTCTAATATCTCTTAACTCTTTCCAAGATCATAGAAAAATCGCACTCTCAAGATTTATAGATTATTAAGTTAGCCAGAAGTTAAGTCAGAACTAAACACCAACATGAATAAACGCTTTGATAAATATTCTAGTCTTCATTGGCAGCTTGGAAAGCAAGGACTTTTGTGACAACAGTACTTGTGAACTACAGCAAGGCTTTGACTGCAAAGGACATATTTGTTATTCATTATTTATTCATAAGACGCCTATCGTCTAGATATGGGTAAATTAGGGGTGTAGATGGACGAGTGTAGTCATTGTTACTAACTAAGGTTGACCGTTCCTTAGAAAGAGCTACTTATTAATAGCCTTATTAATAATATTAATAATACTTATTTAGCCAGGGCATCAAAGCGACTTACAGCTTTATGTGGAATTCGAACCACGTAGTGTTGGTCTGGTTTTCAACTAATTAACAGGCCATATACACTGTTCTCTTTCTTACACAACATTTGAATCTTGACCACCTTCCAATATTGACACCCCAGACTTCTCTAGTAGTGTCCACATTGATGGCAACCATTTAGCGGACACAGTGTCGGTATTAAGAGGACCGATCATAGATCCTATTGTCTAAAATCTCAACACTTTGTCCCCAAGTATCTGGGCTATATCACTGCACCACCAGTGCCTACAGAAACTGGATACTGGTGGTGAAAAGAACATCAAAGCAGTGGTGACAGCAACTAACCAAAATAACTTTAAATATGGAAGGGAAGCAACTATTCACAGGTCTCAGACTGCTCCAAGTACTTGAAGTGTACCTCAAGGATTGGTCCTTGGGCCAATACTCTTTGTCCTAATGACGAATGACTTCCCAAACTACATATTTAGTGTAAGTTATTTATAAAGATTAAAGAATAAACCACTCAAAATAAGTAACTTGAATAACACTGTTTATTAAAACATAGTAACCATAACAACTGGACATCAGCTGATACAAAATATATTAATGTAAAACATTATATTACTGATATCCCCCTTACTGGAAGTTTACACGTTTGGGAGGTCTGATTTGTCTAGAACATCTTAAAATATTTTATGGTTGAGCATCTTTGGTATAATTTCCTGTTGTTGGGTTTTTATAAGGCTGATTTTTATCGTGGATATATTGGATTACTCTTTCCCCTATTGGCCAAGATCCTTTCTCTTTCGTGGATACTTTTAAGTTTGTTTGAAGCTGACTACTACTGGAATTGGGGGTTTCTCACTGGTTGGTATAGTGGTTTTAGTTCTACTACTCATTAGCCTTTGAACAGGAGAACCTAACCCAGATCGAGGGGTATTCCTTTGGAAAAGTAGCACGAGTTTGATGTCTGATTTTTCCACTAGACATTTTAGTAAAAGGATTTTTCCTTCTTGAACACACCTTTCAGAAAGGCTATTTTGAGTGAAGAAAATTGAGTGAAGACACCCAGTTGTGGGAGAATTTCCAGTCATTTTGGAAATGCAGAAATTCCTGTGATGCAAATCAGGAGCCTCCATCAGTTCTAAGTTCATCTGGTATTCCATGTGTAGCAAACCATTTCTTTAATTTTGTTATTATAGAATGCGACGATTGGGAGTGAATTTTTCCAAAATCGAAATGCTCTGATTAAGAATCTGCAATTACAATGGAACATATTTTCCTAACACTGAATAGATCAGCACTGACATACTGAGCGGTAAATGAGAGATGAGAAAATTAAATATTTATATCTAAATTGATTCGAAGGACCAGGGAATTTTTATATTAAAAAACGCCCAAAAAGTTATTGTCTATAGAGAGAGTTCGTGGATAATTTGTTGTTGCAAAATGGGACAAAATGTCGAGTAATATGTTGATAATTATAAAAATAAATAAAGTTACACAAATGAAATGATGAAAACAGTACCTTGTCCAATATTCCAATTAGGTGAGGGAAGGTCCGAAGACAACCGTTGGTGAGGTGGTAGCGAGGTCCATCAATGTCCTGGTACAAAGTAGGGAAACGCCAACGAACGACAGTTCTCACTTCATTTCACCTTCTTGACACGAATCACGGTAGAACGCTTCTCGCAAAGTTCATCTGCCACGGAAGCACGCACAAAGAAGATCTAGAAGATCTTGAAGCACAGACAATGACGGGAGTTCACTCAAGAAATTAAATGTACAAAATATCACACACACAAAAATATTAAAAGACGTTTAAGAGTGGTTAACAGAGATTTAGAGAAACAATATAGAAAGAGCACGAGGCAGAGGGCCTCCAAAAGTGTATATGAGAGAAGTGCGTTGTGAGCCAGGGACGTTACAAGACAGAGTTTTCTAGACAGAGTGAGGTGGCGTAAACCCCGCGTGGTGCAAAACGTTTTTAGAACAGTGCATTCCAACCAATCAGATTTCAAGACGACTGACTACGTCATATCGCCTGATTTATGTCGCTTTTAGAAAGCGTTATCCCCCCCCCTCTCTCTCTGTTGAGATATTTCAAATTAAAAAATAATACAACTTAAAATGCGCTCTTGGCTTAAAAACTATTTCTTAATGCTAAAGTGTTAACACATTAAATGCTATTATATAACTTAAAATATAAGTTATAAGTACTGAACACATACTGCTATAGGGATTTCTCTAGTGTGAAGTTTTTCTTGAGGTTTATCTCTCTGAAATTTAGCACATGTTCTGCAGTTTTCAATATACATCTTTAAATCACTGGTCATCTGGGGCCAAAAAACTGACTCTCAACAGATTCAAGCAGGATTCAAAGCTTTTGTGTGATCTATGTACGTCTTTCATAATTTCATTCCTCATTTCAGGTGGTACAATGAGTTTTGAACTTTTAAAAATTATTTCTTCAATACAGCTCAACTCATTTCTAAATGTACAATATTTCTATCTAATAGAATTGAACATACAATGATCACGTTTAGAGTTCCAGTCTTTACTTAAAGCTTGTTTCACTTACTGAAGTTCTTCATTTTTTTATGTGGAATGTTGACTATTTAGTGGTATTACCAACTGTATGTCTAGAGTTGTAGGCTCTTCAATTTCCTTTTGATTTTCACAATCTCGACTTAGTAAATCTGCAATAAACAATTCTGCACCCTTTTTGTTAACAACTTTAGGGTTGTATGGGTGTCTCTCCATGAAAATTCACTGCAATCTTGGTGGGGCTTGATGTAATGGCTTTTTAAAAATTGATTCCAAGGGTTTATGATCCGATTCTATAATTAATTCCTTACAACCCCATATGTACTCATGATATTTTGTACAAGCAGCAACTATGGTATAAGTTTCTCTCTTAAGTTGGTTGTAATTTTTCTGTGTCTTTGTCAGACCTTTTGAGCTGTATCCAATTGACAGTCCATCTTTCACCATAAGAGCACCGACAGAGTGAAAGCTTGAATCAACTTATCATGTCACAGGTAACTTTGGATCATAATACCACAATACAGGAGGATTCTTAAGCGTTTGTTTCAATTCATCAAATTCTATTTGGTGTTCTTCTTCCCAACACCATTCATTGTTTTTTTAAGCAATCCTCTAAGATTTTTTTAAGGTATGATAAATTGGGAATAAACTTTCCCAAGTAATTAATGAAACCTAAAAACATTTTAGCTCTGTTATTGATGACAGAGTCTTAATATTTTGTATACACTCAACTTTTTCAGTATCTGAAGATATGCCTGCAGATGTGAGAGACTGTCCAAAAAACTTTATTTTAGATTGCCTCTCTCAATTTGGTTTTAACTATGTTGGTCGTAACTTCAAAATTCTCTATAGAATCACTGTGAATCAGAGTATCATCCATTGAAATCTCAACATTTTTTGTCTTTTAGTACGAAATAGATTACATTTTGAAAATTTTCAGGCTCAGAAGTAAGTCCAAATGGCATTCTTAGACAATAATAGCGGCCCCATGGTGTAGAAAAAGTCAGATATTTTGAAGTGCGGTCTCTGAATTTGATCTGTGAAAAGCCTTTCTTGCAGTCCAGTAGAGTGAAATATGAAGAATCATGAAGTCTTGCAGCTATTTCTTCAAGTGTAGAAAGAGGATAATGTCGTTGCTTGACATTTTTGTTAAGGTCCGTGGGATCAATACAAATTCTAATCTTTCTACTTTGTTTGACTACAACTTTGGGACAGACAAGACTTGTAAGTTTTTTCAGAGCCTGGAAATAACGGTTTTTTACGACTTCTTAAAACTGTATTTAAATTTAAAAGTCTAATTTTTATTTTCATAACAAATTGTAAACAGACATATCACACTTTGTAACAAAACATAATGGGATTACATTACATTGTGCTCCACTATCGTTTGAAATTCAATTTGTGGCCTTTTGGAAAAAAACAATGTTTCAAACCATTCATTACAAGATGAAACATTTTTATCATATTAACATTTACTGTTTCATCTTGAGAACAATAGTTATGTTGTTGGTTAATCTGATGAATGAGAACATGTTTCTTGACTTTGCATAGTTTTGAAAAATGATGTTTACCATTGCATTTATAGCAAATTTTAATGAAAGCAGGACACTAGGTCCATGACTAGATCCACAGCGAGAGCAGTCAAATTTATTAGCCACTGAAGCCGGTGTGGTGGATCAGTGGCTAAGGCTTCAGACTGCGGAAGGCAAGGTCCAAGGTTCAAATCCCCACTGAGCCAACTGTCGGTACTTCACTCATTGAATAAAGTTAATGCACAAGCCTGTAGGCCCATGTTAACTGGTGAGTGAAGTTTAAAAAAAAAATCATTGGTCTTTTTCAGCGTACTAATAGATTGAGTCAAAGACAATTGTTTTATTTGACATTTAGCAATTTCGTGTGATAGCACATTTGTATAGCTTGTTGTTCAAGGTTTAACCCTCCAACGATGATTAAATCACTTAGATACGGTGATTTTAGGCGTTTTTCACGGTTAGCTTTAATAATTTTCAAAAAATACAAAAAACTTGTCAAATACCATGTATCATATATTAAACTGTTCACAAAATTATGCTCCATAAGGTAATGGAAATGTAGAAATATGCAAGTAATTTAAAAGAATTCAAGCTTCATAAAAGTCTAACTGAAATTATTTTTGGTTTTTTGTTTTTTACATTTGAGCACTATGAGTAGTCAACACAGTACAGGTAAATGAAAAATCCAAGATATACAGAATGTTCCAAATTGTATTGTGAATAAAACTATACAATTATGAATAAACATTTTCCAAATATGTACAAAATGTATTTACACGTTGTTTGAGGAAAAATATGGCCATAAATGTTACCTCTGGCGCAAGTAATAAGAGAAGCAAATGCTAAATAGGTAATAGTGTTAAAAACTACTAAGTAAAAATAAATTATTATATTTGGAAAAGACAACCAATCTTCAATGTCGCTAGGAACATCACCTTCTACTAACGTCACTAACTATCATCTAAACAATGTCTAAAAGCACTAAACCTACTAAGTTCACTCATGATAAAAGCTAAAATTAACAATAAAAACTATAACTACCATAACCTATAATACATATTTACAATGAAATTAAACATCAAAACAATACCGCGTTGTGATAAGTAGCCGCATCAGTTCACTAGCGTTTACGCTCAGCGAATACAAACAACTGATTATATTTCTCTCACACTGGTCCACAGCCTATGAATAATGCTTCAAATTAGACTAGTTGAAAAAGAAATCTATCCTTTTCATTACTGTTCAAAGTACGTGATTTTTGCGCATAAAGTTTCACCATAATTACGGAAAATTGTATGTATCGCACAGTGCAATAGCATCAGTTTGAGAGTTAATTGTGTATTTCTTTTTAATCTTTTCTCGGGTTTCGAAACCATGTAAGTTATTTATAAAGATTAAATAAAATTAAAGAATAAACCACTCAAAATAAGTAACTTGAATAACACTGTTTATTAAAACGTAGTAACCATAGCAACTGGACATCAGCTGATACAAAATATATTAATGTGTTTAGTATTCTTAAGTTAGCATAAGTATATATATATATATTAAGTTTAATTGTCTTCAATGTATGTTATATTCTCTGTATGTTGGTACCACTTGGACAATATGGCATGGAGGTTAGAAGGTTTCCCCCTCTCTCTTATTGTAAAAACCGCGAAAAACCCCCTCTTCCCTTGCCGCGAAAGACACAGTCAGTCAGTGCTTTCCAACCTCTCCTCCGGTGCACGTGCTATTGTGGTGTGCGGGTGTGTAACAAAATAGTGTGTGTGTGACTATCCTTGTTTCTTCGGAATCACTCCTACCAGAACTTCTCTCTTCTCATCGTGCTCGCCCCGGGGTCATCACACAGCGGTGGAATACCCAACCGACAACCAGCCAAGTGGGTTATATATTTCACCTTACATCAGCTCAAGGTACTGTCTGCTTTCTATCTCTATATATATATTTACCGTCTTATCTCTTCCCCTCACCGTCTTAATCGGTATATATTAAGTGGTCCTTCGCCCCTATGTATTTGTTGTATAATCTATAATTAATGTGATGAAGTCTCATTCTCTCACGGTCCCTAAACATGGTCCTTCGAGCCGGATGAATTGACACCGTTCTGTGGACAAAACAGTTCAAATCGATCTCACAACCTCTCAACAATCTTTTAAAAAAAACTCTCTCATAAAGTTTTATGTGTGAACTTTGCCTCAATAACTCTCAAACTCGATATTTGTCTATATTTGTTAATTACCCGCGAATTTGGCTGCACGTGGTGTTTCCCATTGTGATATTCCCGCGTGATTCACCTCCCCACCTTTCTAGCCTCCACTGCCAGTGCCATTACGATCAAGGCTGCATTAGGCAGCACAGCTGTCATCTGTCAAAACGACAACTGTCACTTCCCATTGTTATTGTTTATATGATTTATTTACATTTGATTGTTTGATGTTTAACTCAGCTAGCTTAGACTTTCTATGATTATTTAAGAATGTTATAATGTATTTTATTGTGTTTAAATTAATTTCTTTATTTTAACGAAAGTTAACGTAAAAACTTGTACCTTTTGCGACACTTGTTTATATATTAGGTTTTTTGGGATTCTCTTGTTTTCAAATATTATTAAACATATTAAAATAATTATATGAAACACTTAACACTATCTCACTGTAATAAAAAGGAGTTTTTGTTTATTTTAACAAAATTTAGCTGAAACAAAACTTGTATTTTGTTTGAAATATTTTGTTTACATATGACATAGGGCCCTTCAATAAGCTGTGTTTTGTATAGTTATAGATTTACTGCTCTCTCCCTCTGGTTGTACACATTGTTAACACTCAAAGCTAACAAGTTAATAATACTGTAGATATTTTTCTTATATTAGGATTTAAATTAAAACTTATTGTTTTACACCCGTCATTTTTTGGCAGTAGGTTAATTTTGTTTTGTGCCATTACAATTGACACCTCTTGTCGTAATAGTTCATTATTTTGACACCTCAAGTCTCCTGACTCAAGTGATTGTAAATTGCTACATGACCAGTGTAATTTATTTCTATTGTTGTATTATAGTCTCTGTAATCACAGTCAACTTGTCCTCAGGTGAATATTTTTAATTATTATTCACACATCACGTCTCCCGACGCCATTGTCTTTTGTTGTTGCATAAAAATATTTTATTGTATTTTTTTTATTCTTAATTTTAGGTTTTGCACTGTGTTTACATATGATACCATAGGCCTACTCTATGTTCGTTGGCTATATGACCCCTACGCCTCACTGACCTCAATACTATTTTGTGGACTTCTCTCACTCTGTGGATTGGAATTTGTCTTTTATTGATTTAAAGTAACTCAGTGTTTTACATCTCTGAAGATGGCTCCCAAAGTTGGAGAATTTACCTCTGCTATCTACACCCGGTCCACGTTATTGACCAAAACTCGGTTTACTAAACTGAAGACCGCTGTTGATGAGCTAGCCCAGACTGACAAGCCGCTTACTCCCGTCCAACTAAAGCAACTTGCTGCCTATGCCAATGAAATCAGGAAAAAAAAAGGCTGAGTTTGAAAACCACCTCCAAAGGGCTTTGTTTATCGAAAATGATCCTATCCCTGATGATACTTTGTCACGTGATCAGGACGACATAGAGTCTTTGTTCTCTTTCATCTCCGCAACCATTGAAGTATTATTACCTCCCGAAGTGCCTAACACACCCTCTGCTCTTAGTGATGCTTCAGCCGCCTCTCAACCCCCTGTTTCTCATGTCCGCCTGCCCCAACTCGATTTGCAGAAATTTTCTGGTGATCCCCTCACGTGGACCAGTTTCATCAATTTATTTGACACTACAATACACAGAAACGCTTCCCTTTCGAGCGTGATGAAATTCCAATACCTTCTAAGCGTGCTAAGTAACGAGCCGCTTAATCTGGTGAAAAGCCTAAATCTCACAGCGGCCAACTACCTGGTGGCATATAACCTACTAAAAGAACGTTACCACAACTCGAGAAGACTGCAATCTCTCCACCTCAACCAGCTGTTGGATTTACCCAACATAACCGCCACCTCTCTCAAGGGATTGCGCTCATTTGTGAATCTCTTTACGGAACATTCCCAAGCTTTAAATGCCTTGGAATGCAACGTCACCGATGACAATCCACTTTTATCTGCACTCCTGTTGCGCAAGATGGATAATGATCTGCGCAAAAAACTTGAAGAGTTTCGCACCTATTCCGATGAAGAAGCCTCTTCACGCTCGTTACCTGGCGTAACAGATATTATCAAATTTCTGAATTTGAAATGTTCGCAAACGGAGGATGCTAACCTTCACAGCACCTCTCACTCAAAGCCTGCGCACTCAAACCTCAAGGCCTTCGCGCCTAAAAAGGTGCCCTTCCGCGCTAGTGATGTCAGTATGGTCACTGCACATTCTAACCCCTCTCAACCTCCCTCTGCCGCTTCTCAAGGCAAGCCCACCTTGGCATTATGTTTTGCTTGTAACTCAAGCGGACATAAAATTTACTCTTGTGCAGCTTTCCGTGAAAAATCTCCTCATGATCGTCAGCGCATGGTAAAAGACCATAGGCGTTGTATTTCCTGTTTGGGAAACCATGACATAAAGGAATGCCGCTCTCAAGGCACCTGTCAAACTTGTAATAAGAGGCATCACACTTTATTACATTTTCCCACTTCTCAGGGCAAACATGCTAATTATAGCGCCCCTCCTCAAAGCAATAAGCCTCCTCAACTCGCCGCGCCAATTAAGGAGATAGCCACTCATGAAGCAACACCTCACACCTCGGTGACAATGACTGCTCAGGGTCACACCAACTCGCGTATTTGGCACTCTACCATTCTATTAGGCACAGCCTTAATAAAACTCACCTCTTCTCATGGTACAACTCATGTGTTCCGAGCTCTGATCGACTGCGGTTCAATGACGGATTTGATCACAGAACGAGCCGTACAGCTTTTAGGCGCACGTCGGTTTAGATCCGAAGTTCAACTCACAGGGCTTGGTAACCACATTACAAAAAATAAAGGTCAAACTCTTCTCAACATTGAGACACTCTCCGGCCTATCCATCGCTTCACAACACCCCATGCTGATCCTGGATCACCTGACCACGGATCTCCCTCGAGTTCCCATCGCCCCGGAGGTCTTTCGTCTCACCAGGGGCTACGTCCTCGCCGACCCTACCTTCCACCTGCCAGGCAGTGTTGATGTCGTCCTGGGTGGTGCCTTATTCCCAAGACTACTCACTCATGAGAGTCATGAACTCGGACCCGGCCTACCTCACCTCTTCGGAACTCACTTTGGATATGTTGTCATGGGCTCCGCACCTTGTGACGCCTCTGCTTATCCCGCTTCACACCTCGTGACGCTTCATTCGGCATGTAACTCAGCGGACCTTCACTCCTCATTACAACGCTTCTGGACACAGGAAGAACTCCCTAACTCTACTCGGAAGTCTCAAGAAGAAGAAGCTTGTGATCAACACTTCGCAGCCACTCACAGCCGGACTGAAGACGGAAGATATGTTGTCCAACTGTCATTCAAGTCTGACCACCCTCCTATTGGTCACTCACGTGAAATAGCCACGAAGCGACTGTCTTCCCTGGAAAGGAAATTCCAGCTCCAACCTCAACTACGTGATCTCTATGTACAATACATGAGAGATGGCGAAGCCGCTGGCCACATGACTAAAGTTCATGACTTTGAAGAAAATCTCCCTCACAACTTTCTACCACACCATGGTATACTTAAGACCAAAGGTGACACCTCAAAACTGCGAGTTGTCTACGATGCCAGCTGCAAAACGAGCAGTGGCCACTCCCTCAATGACACTCTATTAGTAGGACCCAAATTGCAAACCAACATAAGCGACGTTTTGCTGAAATTCCGGACACACAACATTGTGTTCACGTGCGATATTCGTCAGATGTATCTGCAAATTTTAGTTCAACCTTCGGATCAGCTGTTTCAGCTAGTTTTATGGCGGGAACAGCCCTCAGACCCTCTCTCTATTTTCAAGCTGACCCGAGTCACTTTCGGAGTCAATTGCTCGCCTTTTTTGGCCATTCGGACCTTGCATCAACTGGCTAAGGACGAAGGCCGCCCCTTCCCTGAGGCCGCCCAGGTTCTGGCCACCGATACCTATATTGACGACATAGTGTCGGGAGCAGACACCTTGGACGAAGCCAAGAAGCTTCAAGAGGATCTCATCAAGCTTTTGAAACTTGGACATTTTGAGCTCCGAAAATGGACCTCCAACTCCCCCGAACTGCTTCAGGCACTGCCCGAGGATCATCGGGACACCCCTGTCTTCTTGGAAAACCACAATGAACCTCACCTCACCATCCTGGGTCTTCGCTGGTCACCGGAGACGGATGCCTTCACTTATGACTTTAATGTCCCCCCATCTCTCCCTACGAAACGGCACGTGCTCAGCACCATTGCCAGAATCTACGACCCTTGTGGTCACCTCGCACCTTGCACCATGCTAGCAAAATGCTACATGCAACTACTCTGGACTCAAGGTTTGCAGTGGGACGAACCCCTGACTCCTGATCTCCAAGCGAAGTGGGCCACCTTCGTGTCCACTCTCTCCTCTCTCTCTTCGGTCTCCATACCCCGGGCTCTCCGGCTCTCTGCCGCTCTCAGTATCGAAGTACACGGTTTCTGCGACGCCTCCGAAGCTGGGTTTGCCGCCGTCCTATATCTCCGCTGCCAGCTCGCCAACGATGAAATTCTAGTACGTCAAGTCTTCGCCAAGACACGTGTAGCGCCACTTAAGCGAGTGACCCTTCCTCGTCTTGAGTTGTGTGCTGCTCATCTCCTAGCACAGCTGACTGCCCACTGCTGTACTATTTTTGAAGAACATCTCTCCCTCCAAAAATGTTTTCTCTGGTGCGACTCAACGGTAGCTCTGAGCTGGCTGCAGACTCCCTCGTATAGGCTAAAAACCTATGTGGCAAATCGTGTCGCTCAGACTCAAGAACTCATACCTCCTTCAAGCTGGCGTTATATTCCCAGCAAGGAAAACCCAGCAGATTGTGCCTCGCGAGGAATCCTCGCCTCGGAACTGGTGGAACACCCTCTCTGGTGGACTGGACCACCATGGCTCTCCATGCCACCTTCTCATTGGCCTGACGCCACTCTTCACCCCGATACTGACACGGATATCTCAGCCTCAGAAGAGATGAAGACCACTCCCTTGGTTGTCCTCACCTCCGCTCACCAAGCTGAATGGGATCTCCTGTCCGCCTATTCCTCATGGAATAAACTCGTGCGCATCGTAGCACTCTTGCTGCGCTTCATTGGCAATTGTCGTAAATCGGCCCACCACGGTCCTCTCTCTCCCTCCGAGCTCAACAGAGCTCGACTCAAGATTTTTAAACTCATCCAGGACTCTTCGTTTGCTGAGGACATCTCTTCTCTTCAACGTCAGCGGGACTGCACTACCAGACTCCAACGCCTAAAGCCTTTTCTCGACGCTGATGGACTTCTGCGCGTAGGCGGCCGACTTAGCCGCACCTCGCTCTCCTCTGACGTCCGTCACCCTGTGCTTTTGCCCAAAAAACACCATATTGTGGACCTGCTCGTGGATCATTGCCACACTACTCACCTTCACTCTGGACCTCAGCTCACACAAGCTCTCCTCTCTCAGTCTGTTTGGATTTTATGTGCCCGAAGTGTGATTCGTTCACGAATTTTTAAATGTGTGACCTGTTTTAAAAACAAACCTCGCAACGTAACACCCCTGATGGGTGACCTACCCCCCTCCAGAGTGACCCCTGCTCGACCATTTTCGTCTACCGGCATGGACTACTGTGGACCCTTTATGAACAAGATGTTGACCCTTCGCTCTAACAAGCACGTAAAAGTGTATTTGTGTATTTTTGTTTGCATGGTGACCAAGGCCGTACACCTCGAAGTTGTCACGGACCTCACTACAGACGGTTTCATAGCCGCCCTAACCCGTTTTGTTTCTCGCCGCGGTCTGTGTACAGATCTCTACAGCGACTGTGGTACAAACTTTATCGGTGCCGATGCCACGCTTCGTCGTCTCATCGACACTCAAGTCAACTCTACCTCTGCTCAAGAAGTGATACATCGCTTCACCGCCCCTCGTGGAATCAGCTTCCATTTTAACCCCCCCGCTGCTCCCCATCACGGTGGATTATGGGAAAGTGCAGTGAAGTCGGCAAAATACCATTTAAAACGTGTGATGGGAGACACCATTTTAACCCTTCCCGAGTTTATAACCCTGTCAACTCAAGTGGAGGCGATGCTTAATTCTAGGCCTCTCACGCCTCTCTCAAGCGATCCCTCTGATCTGACCGCATTGACTCCCGGTCATTTTTTGATCGGCACCACCCTGGCAGCTGTCCCTGAACGCAACGTCAGTGAAGTGCCCCTCAACCGCCTGAAACATTGGCAACTGACACAATCTTTGCACCAGCGGATTTGGCAACGTTGGAGCCTGGAATATATCCACATGCTACAACAGCGCTCAAAATGGACCAGCTCCAAGAATAACATCGAGATTGGTGACCTCGTGCTTGTGCACGCCCCCTCTGCACCCCTCACTTGGCCTCTTGCTCGAGTGACGGGTACTCACCCTGGCAAGGACGGCATCGTCCGTGTCGTGGACCTCAAGACGGCCACCGGACATCTCACGCGTCCAGTCGTCAAGATCTTCCCTCTGCCCCTGAAATAAGTGACTGAGTGTCCGCCCCCATGTACTATATTTTTTCTCTTGTGTGTTCAATGTTTTGTTGAAGCCTGCAATGCTTCAAGGGGGCCGGAATGTTTAGTATTCTTAAGTTAGCATAAGTATATATATATATATTAAGTTTAATTGTCTTCAATGTATGTTATATTCTCTGTATGTTGGTACCACTTGGACAATATGGCAGAGGTTAGAAGGTTTCCCCCTCTCTCTTATTGTAAAAACCGCGAAAAACCCCCTCTTCCCTTGCCGCGAAAGACACGAGACAGTCAGTGCTTTCCAACCTCTCCTCCGGTGCACGTGCTATTGTGGTGTGCGGGTGTGTAACAAAATAGTGTGTGTGTGACTATCCTTGTTTCTTCGGAATCACTCCTACCAGAACTTCTCTCTTCTCATCGTGTTCGCCCCGGGGTCATCACACAGCGGTGGAATACCCAACCGACAACCAGCCAAGTGGGTTATATATTTCACCTTACATCAGCTCAAGGTACTGTCTGCTTTCTATCTCTATATATATATTTACCGTCTTATCTCTTCCCCTCACCGTCTTAATCGGTATATATTAAGTGGTCCTTCGCCCCTATGTATTTGTTGTATAATCTATAATTAATGTGATAAAGTCTCATTCTCTCACGGTCCCTAAACATAATGTAAAACATTATATTACTGATACTTAGTAAGAACACTACAGCCGGTTGTATGCAGACAATACTACACTTCTCATCAAAGACAAAACTAGCATTGACACACATCTTAATATAAAAAGAGCCATAGAAAAGACAATACACTATTGCTACTGAAATGAAATTGCTGTTAAAACAACCAAGACTATTCAAATAAACTTCCATAGGGAAGAAGAGTCTCTTCAGCCATTCCAAATCTGAAATTTTAACACAAAGTCAAACTTTTGTGACTTACAATTGACTCTAAACTGACTTGCAAGCCATTTGAATGAAGTAGCAAAAAGGTTAAGCACAAAGGAAATAATAACGTAGCAATGGTTTATTATTTTATCATGAAATTTCAGTATACTACACCTAATAGCATTAGTTACAATTGGTGAGCACAAAAAAAAATCTCCAATACTTATTCAAAGTCACTCATTTCAAAAAGTTGTGTGAAATTTGTTTATTAGTTGTAACTCACATAAATTTTAACTTGTAGAATAAAAATTAAAAACCCTTTGGCACTGTTATAAAGTAGATTAAACAATGAACAAGAATATGTAATTAGATATTTTTTAGTGTTTGTTTTCTGAATACAGTAGCGCCTCAAAGTGAGGGGTCTGTAATACTAAATTTTGACAGTAGTTATTGAAGAAGCATAAAATGATTGCCACTTCAAAGCATTTTGCTGACACTATGGTTTATCTATATTCTCTATGATTATATTTAACATCATATATTAATTTATACTAGGGACACCCCTGCACACTTCGCTAACCGACCATGTCAACTGCTGCGCTTGTAACACCTTTGGTTTCGGCTTGTGACTTGGCTAAAAAGTAATAGTACGTTTTTCGTCAAATGTAAAATTACAATATTAAATTTATTAGCAGTGTCTCTCACATTACTTGCGTTGCAACCTATTTATTATTATAAACACCCAATGATATTACTTAGCCTATTTGAAACGTGTTCATTTCATTTTTTTTGTTTAACAGGTGAAGTAGTAAAATAAATAAAATAACTGCGTTAGATTTTTATTTATTTTACTCGTCCTTCTAAGACACAAGATACCTTCAATCGAATGTGAATGAAACCATGCTTACAGCCTCCACTTGTTTAACATTATGAAAGATCTAATCTCCTCAATATTAGGAACATCATTTTTTACATTCCAACAGTTGTCAACACTTTTTTGAAAACATTATTTATATTTGAACAGCTGTTACTTTTCGTTTCATTTAATACTCTCGACATATTCTAATGGTCGAAATAATGAAGAATTTAGACCTGATAGCACAGCTACGAACAGATGCAAATTTGTTCATATCTGAACTGTTTAAATTGGTCAAGAAATAAGGGAGAAGTTACGTTGACAAAAAACTGCTTCACGTATCATATACTGTACTAGCTGTACCTGTCCACTTCGCCGGTCATAATATTGAGTTTGATTATATAATCGAAATGTGTAGCAAGCTTTCAGTTTAAAGACTTGCAAACAAAATGTATGTAAAAAATCCAACAAATTCAAGAACATTTAAAATTACTTGAAGTAAATTGTTTTTGAAAAACAATTATTTGATCTAATATCTAATTTAGAACACATTTAAAATTACTTGAAGTAAATTGTTTTTGAAAAACAATTATTTGATCTAATATCTAATTTAGAACAGCTGATGTTATGTATAATCCTTTTGTGTATAAAACCAATGGTATAATTTACTACTGTACTCAATTATTTTTAATTGTAAAAGTTTACCCTATCGCACAATTTTATTCAATTTGTTTTTATTTATTTTATTCATTGATAAACCTATGTACAACATTTCAATTCAATTGGATGTATAGTTTTGGAGAAATAATGAGTGGTAAATTGCTTATATATATATATATATATATATATATATATATATATATATATATATATATATATATATGTGTGTGTGTGTGTGTGTGTGTGTGTGTGTACATATTGTTTCTTATCTCTTCAGTATTAAGTGCTCAGCATGTGTTATTTACCCGTATATGTAAAAGAAATAAAGTTTTTAAAGATGAGAAAGCATCCAAAGTACTACAGATAAGTACACAGGAAGAGTCAGTTGAGGAAAGAGAATCATTTTTGGATAACATTTGTTGTGTTAACTCAAAGTCTTGGGAACTACACGTTTGACATTTTCTCTAGACAGTGGAGCTGATGTAACAGTTATATCAGGGTCAATATATGACAGATTGAAAAAAATCTACTAGCTAAAAGTGATATTAAACCTTTTGGTCCAGGAAGATTCCCTTTTCAAGTTTGAGAAAAGTTTTTGGCTAACTTATTGTACAAAAAGGAAAAATCTTACAATTACGATACACTTAGGAGATTTATGTTAATGAAGGGGAATAAAAACCTTTTTTGGGTAGGTCAGCAATTGAAGGGCTTATGAAATGGACTAATTAACAAAATTTGACGTAATAAGGAAGTATCCAGAACTCTTTGATGGAATTGGAAAGATTAACTCCGGAGGTTATCATTTTGAGATGAAACCTGAAACCAAACTCTTTGCTGTAAGGTGTACTGTTCAAGACGGATTTCTTTTCGACTTCGGACTAAAACTGAGGAAGAACTTAATCGATTAGAAGAAAGTGGCATCATTTCAAAAGTTGCTGAACCCACTGATTGGGTAGCTGGAATGGTTACTGTACCAAAACCGAATGGTGTTGTTAGAGTTTGTATGGATTATACACAACTAAATAAATCTGTCAAATGAGAAAGATCAGTGTTACCATCTGTAAATGAAATTTTGCGGCAACTACAAGGAATGGAATTTTTTCAAAATAGACTGTCGATTCGGATATTTCCAGAATCTAGAGGCCTCTGAGGTTAAGTCAGTGACAACCTCAAGATGGACAGCCTTTGTGGCAAAGCAGATGAAAACGCACAGATATACCTTAATTTGTTGCAAGCGTTTTACTATATAAAGTTTCACCTGGAATGGACCCACATAATAAATTCCAGATGATGTAAGAGCGAATGATACTTCTAGCTGACAGTATCCAAAATTGTTAAGAGGATAGCTTGGAGAAATTGTGACCCAGCATGTAGATAAACATAGTGATAGTAACCTTTGATCAGATCAACACAATGGTGTTTTTTTAGGTAGAAGAATAGGTTGCTAAGTTAAAAGAGTGTTTTTGAGGCGTCCTCCAACTCGAATGATATCCTCATCATCCATAAATGGAGTAAGACGTTGAATGCGTGAAGTGCAAGGTTTATTTCGTTGCATTAATTGAATTCTTGTAAAAATCATTCTTTTTGGATGAGCCAACAAATACGATTGACAGCTGAATTCAGTTCAAAGAGTGTTATTGGCCCTGTCGTGCATTTTTGGATTTAATGTTAGAGATGAAGCGCAAAATGTATGCCATTACACGGCATTAGTCCAGGAGAAGAATTTCGTAAGTAAACCATTAAACTCGGACTCGATAGTTATTAAAAGTTTAAGAGGTTTGTATTTTACTTCGGGTAATGAATCTTCTCTAATAAGATTGAAGGGAGAGTGAGGCCAATTTTGTGAAGGTTTATGTAGCCAAATTGGTCCTTTCTACCAAAGTGAATGTATTGCAAGTTCACTAGGCATTATACCTCGAGATGCACAGTCAGCCGGGTTCTGTGCAAAGTCAATATGTGACCATATTTCGGGTGATGTAAGGCCTTGTATTTCAGACACTCTATTTCCGACAAATACCTTTAAACGTTAAGATGGAGTATGTATCCAAGATAAAGTTACAGTAGAATCACACCAGGCATTCGAAGAATTAATTTTGTATTGTTAAGATATTTGAGTTGTGCAGTTATTCATAAGTTTGGAAAGCATATGTGCACCAGGGAAGCCCTAGGCAGGTAAGCAACATTCTTTTAATGGAGCAACCCTTGATTCAGCTATTAAAAGATGAGTTGATATATGTCCATTAATATCCTGCAAGCGAAGATGCACACAGGCCGCATAGGCACGCTCACTGGCGTCAGAAAAACCATGAGAAAAACCAAAACTGGAAGTTCTGTGACAAAATTATTCCACTTTGATGAAACCTGACTTGGGAGCGGTTCATCCCACTGTAGACCAAGTGTCCAACTATATTGCCTTAAACATTTAGCCCATAACACGACAGGGGTTAACCAACCACTAGGGTCATATATTTGTGCTATAGAAGAGAGCACTGATCTCTTACAAATTGGTCCAGTAGGTGCGGTAATAATGTATGAGAATACATTGCTGCTAGGATTCCATTTAAGTCCTAAGACACTTTAGCATGGCTGCTCTTTGGAATGAAAATGCAGAGGAGTCTCACGATGATCTTCAGGTACTGAATTCAAAAGACGCTGACTGTTGGATGACCACTTTCTTAGTTCAAAACCACCTCTAATGAGGAGTTGCACGACGTCCTGTTGAAGAAGTAATGCTTCTTCTTCGGAGTCACAGCCTAGAAGAGCATCGTCCACATACAACTGTTGGCTGAGGGCTCGAACTGCGAGAGGATGGTGATGTCTTTCATCTACGATGAACTGCTGTATCACTCGGTTTGCCAGGTACAGAAATGACTTCATCCCATAGGTGACAGTTGAGAGCCTGTAGATACTGATGGGAAGAGACTTATCTTAACGCCAATAAATGAGTTGGTAGGACTGATCTTCTTCGTGAATGACGATCTGCCAAAACATCTGATGAATGTTGCAGGTGAATACAATCTTGTGAAAGCCAAATTGAAGAATAATATCAGATATCTCGTTATGCAACTTTGGCCTGTGATACAAAATATCATTAAGTGACAGTGATGTAGAAGTAGGAGCCAAAGCATTAAAAACAAGTCTGATTTTTTTTTTAAATACACCATGATGCGTAGGAAAATAATGTGCGTCATTAAGTGAATGAGAAGTAGGCCTATATAGACTCATATGATCACAATTCAAGTAATCTGTAATAAAGTTCACGTACAACTGTTTTAGCTCTGGTTGATTGCTGAATTTTCTCTCGAGAGAAAAAGAACATATTTAAGGCAGTTTTAGAAGAGTTACCTAATGCAGTAGGTTTTGACTTAAACGGCAAGCGACAAACATATCTGCCGGTTTTAGTACAAGTATGGGTTGAAATAAAATGTTCTTCACATTTTGTATCATCAACTGACATTGTCAAGGATTGAGGAAGCTCGTAAACAGCCCAAAAGCGTTGAATTGAGGAATGAAAATCTTGAACATTAAGAGTTAATAAAGAAACTAATCAATTTTCAGAAGATTCATTATTTACAGTGAAAGCATTGCCTATAGTAACAAACCCAAAAATTGTATTCATGGCAATAGGCATATCTTTCCCTAAGTGAAGAGTAGATCCTTTAAGGCATAAAGCAAATAAATTAGCTCGAATTAATAAGTCTATTGGCGCAGTTGTATCAAAAGTCGGATCAACTAAAACTAAATTCTTAAGTTTTAATTTAATCTCAGGATTTAAATTTGCCTTTTGGCATATCACCTCCAATTTTGTCTCAAATAATGACTGGGTGGGACTTAGCTAGCTGATGACCACTAAGAGAAGACAAAGAGACATGAGAAATACCTTTAGTTCTCACCTGCAAAGATGCAATACCATTTATTAGTGGACCATTTGCATAAGAACATTGAAGGTGTAATGCTCGTGCACAATTTTCTGATATAAAAGTTGTTTGTGCAGCGCTATCAAGTATGGCTTTGGCGACAGTCGAGTTTCCCTCCTCTGTACTCACCAGTACCAAAGTGGTTGCAAATATGACAGTAGATGAATTATTGGTGGACGATTTACCCACAAAGTCTACAGGATCTTTATCTGAAGTCTTCAGAATTAGCTGATTTAAGTGCGTTAACAGAACTGTTGATGTTCAATATAAGAGGGCGATTAATTTGTGCTAAGTGCAGCATCGAATGGTGCCACTTGTTGCATACACTACAATTATGTGTTGACTTGCAATCATTAAACTTGTGTGTGCCAAAGAAATTTTTGCATAACATTTTAATTTTAATAAACATTTACCTATCTTAATAATATGTTCAAATTATATAATTTACAATAAAACCAATATATTTTTAATTTTTAACTAGGCCTTTCGCCAGCAAAGCTGGCATCATCAGGCAACACAACTTTATTTGTAAACAAACAAGACAATAATTAGTTCTGAAAACAGATGTAAATAAATTAAAGTCTGTTTAATTAATTTTAATTTTAATTAATTAAAATCAATTTTAATAAATAATTTAGTCTTTAAATTATTTACATCTGTTTTCAGAACTAATTATTGTCTTGTTTGTTTACAAATAAAGTTGTGTTGCCTGATGATGTCAGCTTTGCTGGCGAAAGGCCTAGTTAAAAATTAAAAATATATTGGTTTTATTGTAAATTATATAATTTGAACATATTATTAAGTGACCAATATCAACTCTCAACTTCACTATTTACCTATCTTGTAAATATTTATTATGATATTTACACTCAAATTATGATTTGTAAAATATAGTGTAGTTTTTTAGTGCACTAAAAGAACTGAAACGATATATATTTTGCGAAGGAGCTGAGTGTGAGCGAATGTCAACATTGCAACCTCAGTAGGCTTGTATGGTTGTAATTTATTTTGATAGACATTATATTTTCTCCTATATGTTGAAGTATCATATGAAGAAGCTTTACTGATGTTTTCTAGGCTAGCAGCCTCTAATTGCAAACACTCATTTTCTAAAAAGTCGACAAACTCCTGGATGGTAGGAATATTTTTAGAATGATCTCTTGAGTGCTCAAACGTTGTTCTCAGTACATGACAACATTTACGTAACATATAAGAAGTAAGAATCAAGCTCTCGTTAGTGACATCATGGCCTAATGCTAAAAGTGTTTGAGAGTTATCATTGTAGTGCGATAGTAAATTTCGCAATTGTTTAACAGACACATTATTTATCTGAGAGATATCCAACAAATTATTTACATTTAAAGTTATTAATATTCTTGAGTTATGATCACGCTTTAATAACTTTTGCCAAGCTATAAAATAATTAGCGTTGGTCAATGGTAAAGACTTTATTAAATTGAGAAGCTCAGCTGATAAACATGAGAGTAAGTAAGAACATTTTTCAACATTAAAAATATTATCATTTTTATGAACAGGATATTCAAATAAACTTTGGAATGAAATCGAGCGATCAGGTTGACCAGCAAATTTTGGCAATTCAAGCTGAGATAGGTTTACATTAACAGTGTTGTTGTTAGATGCATTGGGCATAGATTGAGAATTGTTCATATCAGTTGACTCGGGACTCGTGTGTTTGTTCAGCCAATAACATAGAAGCACTACTCTGTATTAAAATATAAATATCAGAAATATCATTTTGCAGTTTAGCTACAGCTTATCATCAATATCTTCTGGAAGTGGAGTAGTATTATAAAGCTTGTTTATAATTCTTTCAAACTCATAAAATTTTGAGCTGATGCAGATGAAAATAGTTTTATTTTAGCAATTTATTTAGCAGATAATGATCCAACAGAGGAAAACTCTGCTAATTGTGTATTGATGGTAGACAAACAAATTTGAATGAATTCAGCTTGCGTAATAAAAGCAGAAAACCTCATTTTGAATTGAAAAAATATTCAGAATGTAAAAATATTCATAAACATTTCAGTTGACATGAATAATAATACAGGTGAAAGATTAATATAGTCAACATAAATCAATGTATATAGGCCTACGATGACAAACAAATATTTAATGTCATCTTGTGAAATATTCAAGGTTTTCCTTTTTTTAAATAAAATAATGCCTGATTTTTCTTCTTAATTATTATCAATGCTGACATGTATCAAAAAATGCAATGATACATTCCCATTTAATTTCCTTAGTATTAAGTGAAAAATGTTTATCACTTGTGTTAATAATTTCAATCACTTGCTTTCAAAAATCAAAATAATAAACTCAACTGGAGTAATAAAATAGTTTGCTTCTGAAATAATAAAGAATACTTAGTTTTGTATTCGTTTAAATAATCCAAAATGAGGAGGAGGGTTAAGGAAAGAGACAGGTAAATTTTTGCCAAAGATAGAATCAGAATGAGAAAACCTTGACGTGATTTCGTTTAGCAGAATAAATCACAAGTCAGCTGAACGAGCCGTTTGGTGATATTGAGAAGGCAGTGGAAAGTCAAAACACTTAGGGTGGCATTGAAGAGCAAAATTGGACAGTGGCAGTGGAATGACAGATTGTTGAATCCTGAATCTAGGTGGCCATGCCTTCATTCACTAAAATAGATTGAAGTATGACTCATGAAACTTGTTTTGACTGGAGTAGAATGTTCTAGCATTCAAAAGTATAATAATATTCTACGTGACATGCCTTTGCTCAAATTAAAAATAACAGCAACTATGATATTCAATACTTACAATTTTTACTTTTCAGAATCACAAACAAATATTACTATGAAAATTACGTATAATATTAATAGTTCACTAGTTCAGACAAGTCTGACAATGCATGACATATTCCAAGCGCTGGTAAAAATGGATAGTTATTAAAATTATCTGTTGCTGGAGTGACCAACTTTTATGTTGCATTATTTTAGGCTAAAATGGACTATATGATGTTTTAACTAACCTTGGTTGTATGCTTGATCAAGTTGAGGCCTACCTTGAATGGCCGACGTCCTATTGTGCGCTATCGGCTGGTTACATAGTCCTCTGGTTGTCATTGGTGCACCCAAATGATATACTGAACAATGTACACTCCTCAACAGTCAATGAATATTGAATAATGTTAATCAATTAAGCGGGAGGTCATAAAACATTATAAAAAACTGAGTGTTGGCATGTAAGCTATTGGAAGAACAGTAGATGCGTCTAACGAGAGCGACATGTAGAGATAGAAGGTGGAAATCTGTAATGTAGCGGAAGCAGAGAAAACAAGATAAATTTGGCTTACTGTATCTAAACCAATCAGGTCGAAGAGGACATGAAGTTTGAGGTGCATTCACCTGAATTCTATTGGAGAAAGGTTAAACTATGATAATAGCTACAAGATAGCATTAGTGTTTTTAGTATAGAGACAATAATTTGTGAAATAATAAGTTGTAATATGGGTATGAAGTTAATACTGAATATCTGGGGTTTTCATATTGTTACAAGCAGTCATAAATATCCATCCAGTAATAGGTTTACCGAAGCGATGGTAAAGATTTCCAAAAATATTGTTTTGAAATGAAATATTGATCTAGGGCTTTTAGCATATAGATCAACCCCAATGAACTGGGACACAGTTCCTGTGAGATGCTGATGAGATGAAGAGTAAGAGACTCTGCCAACTCAGCCCGATAATCTACAGCCCAAAAAGCATGACTTGGTAAAATTGAGATAAAATTACTATCATTTACGATCACGTGAAGAACGCAACTTTAACAAGAGACATTGTGTCAAGTCTCTGTCAGCTTCCAGAGGGAAACGAGATGTGGGTGCAAGACAGGAAAGAGTATCGATGAGAATCACTGACAAAGACGATACAGCTCCTCGCTGGTACCTTGTAAAAATACCAAACGCAGGAGTTACTGACAGAAACCGAAGAGCGCTTGTAAAGGCCTAACACAGTCTTTAAAGAAGGGGAGTTGTATAGACTATATTTTTTTATAATAATTTCATTATTTATATAACAGCTGATATTATTTTGGTTGTTAAAACGATATTAGTGAAATTATTGTAGGCCTACTAAAAGTTAATCCTTTTCTTTTTACTTAAATTGCCTATTAAAAGTCAAATAGTTTTTTAATTAGCATAATACGTGTTGGTATATATACAGTACAAGTAAACATCACACAACACAAATTTATTACAATATAAGCACAAAATGTACAAATATATTACAATACAAGTACAAAATGCACGAATACTACGGTTATCGATTTCGGTGAACCACGCTCACCTTCCTCAGACCAGAGGGATTCACAAAAGAAATATTAAAAGTCGGCAACACATAAACTCACATACTATATATCTTTCACTAACAAGATATTTGTTGTTCCTCACAAGACAGTTTTATAAATTATATTATGAAACATAAAATATCTACGAAACACTAAAGTATGAATCAAAAATACAAAGCAATTGAAAATCATAAACCGCAATAAATATTCAACTCATTGAAAAAACCCTTATATTATTTGAAGATATCCACATCCCCAAAATTCTGGGATAAAGTAGTTACTGACAAACCTCCTCCACCTTCTGAGACCTATAGCCCTATTCAATCGTACCAAAGAACTGTGGGAAATTGGCAAATTCTAAAAATAACTGTGTTGGTATTATTTCGAACTACGCCCCTCACCCATGGCACTAAGGCCACCTTTGCATGGACAAACCAACATTGGAACAGACATATAGTATAGACATTGTTACATTAATTTTTAAGTCTCATTTATTTGTAGTTCTTGATAAATATTATTTTCACTTATAATTACGTTCATTTCTTCAATATATCATAGACGTGTAGCCGTATATGATATGTGAAATAATTCGTATATCAGACTTAATTGATTATTCACAATGATTCAGCTCATCTTTTAAATGCTGAGCTTCATGTGGGTTATTATTTTTATGTTATTTCCTTTTTACAAAAAATACAGCACAAACTACAGAAGTTATGTTGTATAAAATACTGTTGGAATTCAGGTTAAATAATAAGAAGGTAAAGGTATGTATTCTGAAATTGTTTCATTATTTTAAATTTACTAAATTAACTGAGAATAAATATTGGAAAATGAAATGGAATGAGCTATGTGGTAATAAGTGGTAGAAATGTTGGCCAGCAGAACAAGGAGTAAGACATGACCAGTGCCTATAAGCAGTGGAAGGTGGTTTTGGTTTGGTTATAAGAGATTCAGTTCTGTAATCAGTATGTTTTAAGGGTGGTCTTTAAACATAGAGGAGTCTAATAAGTTACGAGGATAGTAAGTTGGAGCTAATAGTTTATAGCATGGCCACTTGGTTCGCACGAATCAGCAAATAGGGGTCTAAAACATGCTTTTCTATTTCAACTGTACGGTTCATGTTTATTATTAGAGTGAGGTAAAGTGAGTGCTATTTGTTTACTGAAGGCCCAATATAGTAGATCATAAGTTGCTTTTGTGAGTTTGTTAATTTAAAATGGTTAATAATGACATTTGAAGTTTTCCTTACTTCACTGACCAATTATTAAAAAAATCACATTCTTTTCCAAAAAAACAGGTTATGATCCACTAGAACAGTTCTTCCCCTATCCAATAAAACATCAAGTGTAGCGATACGATCAATAATAAGGACCAAATCATTAAATTAGAAGCCCATGTTTCGGGGTATTTTTTGTGGAACCCAACCTTAAGGTTGTTGGGGGAAATAGATAATTGATTGATAGGAATTAATCAACAGAAATTAATCACCATAATATTTGTAGACATTGTATTTACATTGTTATAAATTTGTGATGTGTGATGTTCACTTGTTTTTTTATTTTACCAATTCGTAATATGCTAAGTAAAAAAGTTTGAAAAGTCTAAAAAACTCAGTTTACACTATTTTTTAAATTTTATTGTTAAAAATCTATGCACCAACAAATCTTGGTTATGTTTTAGAGGAAAATTGCCACTCCTGAGAAGCCAGAAGCATCCAAACCACCATCGCGAGGACCCATAGAATCAATCAGCTCCCCTTACGACAGGTTCAATCCACGTGCTGGATACCCAGATACTCCAGCTCTGCGGCAGCTCAGGTCATTACTAATTATATGGCAAACACATTCCTTGCTTATCGGTGATGAAGTAACATCTTTACATGCTGTTTTGTGAAGAATTCCATTTTACTTATTTAATGTATGCTATTTATCTAATGTTGAGCATTAATGACAGCACATTCACCTCATATAACAAAAATTAGGAATAGTATGAGACAAAATTTAGGAATAGTCTTTGTAGGTAAATATTTTAGACTTCAGCCAGTTTTTGTTCTCTAAAACTTAACCCTTTAACTGCCAAAGTCAATAACATTGAATTTAAGTTTGTGCTTTTTTAACAGTAAAATTTTAAATTTCACTGAAGCTGTTTTTTATTTAAAAATATGTACATACACTAAATATATGTAAAAAACACATTCTTGTGCGTTTATTTACTATTATTTTTTCTTTATATATGTTTTGAGTTTTTTAAGGAAAGAGATGAATTTATATTTAATAGCTATTTGTACATGGCTATATTGACACTATTTTTTTGAAAAAAATCGATGTACAGGGGGCCACTCAACTAGAAAACCAGTATGCAGGATTCCATTAAAAAACTGGGACTTGCTGTTAATTACTAGGTGAAGCCAGGAAACCCATAATATTTCATTTAATACATGGTAATAAATATGATGAAAATACAAAAATAATTTTTCATTTGAATACTGACAGTTAGTGATCAGTGGAAAGAGGCTGTAATAATCTGCCTATTGTTATGAGATCGTCATAATGCTACCATAATATTACTATTTATGAGGTCATCATAAACCAAAATTAATGCCATTTGTTTAGATACAATGAACACAAAAGGGTGTGATATGATTGTGAACCGTAAATAATTTAAGTTATAGCCAAAAATTGTTATACACGATGACGATTTCACGTGTTGTAATTAAATTTTTAGTTTTTTTAAATTTTTAATAGGCCAACCTTTACTAGTTTTAGCGATAATACCGGAAAAAGAAATTCTTTAAGGGTGTCTACCAAACACAAATGTCACAGAAATCCCTACAAAAGCACATTTTGACGAGAATGCACCTTAGTAAAGAAAAACCTGAAATTTATGAAAGATGTTGGTAACTGATCAATTTACATGGGTTAAGAGATCAATTATATACTCTGATATCGTGATTTGAAAATCTTATTGCTAAAATTAAAATTTTGTAAGTACATTGGCTTTGTAACTATTTGGATTGCAACTATCTGTAATCCATTCTAACATATCTGGATCAGATTAAAATTAAAAAATTGTATTTCATCAGCAATAAAACTGCTTATGAAGGCGCTTACAGTTCCCGATTCCTTTATTGTGCTTAATATTAAATTTCTCACTCCTTCCGCATTTTTATAATGTTGCACAAAGCACCAAGAATACCACGAAATGTTATTTAAATAAGTAGTCACGAGTCAGTGACCTAGCGGAATAATGCATTATAACTACAGCTTTATTATGTTTTTAGCTATTATTAAAACAATAAAGCATCATGTATGTATAACACATCGGTCCACATTGTTAGGAGAGTGAATGTAGGGCGTAAGAAATAATACGCATAAGTACAACTTGAATTACCGCATTGGACACGGGGCCTGTAGGTACGGAGGCCAGGACTCGACAGAGGAGTGACTTGAGGTATGGAAGGTTGGATGGTAAGGCAAGAGATGGTGTGATCCACGGTGTCCAACGGGGTATGTTTATTGGACATCACGCTATGTTACGTCATATTGTACGATACACAATATTAGACCTGGAGATAGAATAACAGGGTACAGGATCAATATATGACATACCTTTCTCCTAAAATCTTGACTCACAAATATATGAATTAAAGTTAATTAATATTAACTTTAATCTTAACAACAATATTAATTAATTAATCTTAACAATTAATATATAACAAAGAAATTAATCTTAACATTAATATCTTAAAATAAACACAACATACTATTTAATGTAAAAAAACAATTTATAACAATATATAATAATCGGAAATTCAGTAATTAATAATTAGTAACTTGATTAAGATTCTCTCAGGAGTTGATTATAACAACCTGCATTAAAAATATAACAACAATAAAAAACTTACAGGATAACATATTCCTAAAATCTATTGTACAATTCAATTCAAACAATAAACCATTTTAACTAAAACATTACAAAGAAATGCTTCAACATATTTACATCAGTTTAATCCACTATATATCAAGCCTAACTGTGAGTTTAGGGTCTCCCATCGGATAGCGTCTGTTTGTTTTGACAGGCGATGTCATCGTCAGCTGTGAAGTAGGGAGAGAAACCCGCTTATTTACGTCAGGTGGAGTGTGACGTGGCGAGAAGGACTGCCGTGGAGGGGCGCGGTGCAATGAAGGGATATAGGCGCTGCTGCTGCGGGTTGAGAGAGTAACTGGTTAATCCAGTTGTGATGTAATCTCTGTATTCGGCATTGGAATGTAGGGAACAGCTGATTCTGATGTCACCTAGCCTAGAAATACCCTCGTCTGTGCTACACGTTTGTAACCCTATCAGCTGATCAATGTGTCTTTTCCATGTCAACCCTGATTCAAGTTCAACTATGTAGGTGACAAAGCCAAATCTACTCAAAACAATAGCTTCTACCCACTTATCTCTTCCCCAGTAATCTTTTAGCAGAACAGATTGGCCCACACTTAACTGTCTAGTATTAGTACTCTTAGTCTGAGATATTTGTCTGTCTTGTTTGTTTGCAACTGATTGTTGCAAATTAGATTTCAGTAAGTCTAAACTTGTCCTTTAAGGGTCGATTAAATATAAGTTTAGCCGGTGTTTCTTCTGTGGTATTGTGAACTGCATTACGATAGGCTAATAAAAACCTACTTAAAGCTAAGCCAATATTGTCACTTTCAAAAACAGCACATTTTAATCGTTTCTTAACTGTTTGTTTTAACAGCATTGTCAGCTTGCCCATTAGAAGCTGGATGATATGGTGTTATCAAGCTTATTCTGATTACATTTTCAATTGGATACTTTAAAAATTCCTCTGAGGAAAAGGTGAACCATTGTCACATAAAATATGTTCAGGTAACCTAAACATACAAAACATTGGACGTAACTTGTTAACTGTTACGAAGCTGGCAGAAGTGGAATGCACAGTTTCAACTTCCAAACATCACTGTATGCATCCAACACAATTAGATATAATTTGTTTAAGTCTACATCTTATTTTGTTTCCCTCAGAACGTCATAAAAATCAATTGGCACATTTGATTCCTTAGTATACTGTAAGTAACTGCCTGAACAATCATTATGTACATTAAATCTATTTTCATCAATTTTTACTTTAGAATGGTCTGCTAAAGGTAATCTAGATAATGTATCTGCATTGCCATTACATTGGGATTTTACATATGTAATATCATAATCATAACCTGATAAGAAGAACGCATAATGTTGCAGTCTGCCTGCTGCAAAGGCTGGTAACCCTTTCTTTGATCCAAAAATTACTAAGTGGCTTATGGTCTGTACACAAAGTAAACTTTCGTCCCCAAATATTTTGATTAAATTTCTTTACACCGTAACATGTACTAAGTGCCTTTCTGTCAATCTGCGAGTAATTTCTCTCAGCTGAGTTTAAGACTGCTTGCAAAGGCTACAGGATGCTCTACTCCATCCTGTATTACACTTAAAACACTAGCAATGCCATTTGGCGATGCGTCACATTATGCTTAATTGGTAAGTCAGGATTGTAGTGTGCTAGCACCTTAGCTGAAACTAACTTATCTTTTATTTCTTTAAAAGCTTTTTGACATGACAAATTCCATTAAAAAACCGAATCTTTTCTTAAAAGCTGATACATAGGTGTTAAGATGGTAGCTACGTTAGATACAAACTTTGCATAGTAATTAACTAATCTTAAAAAAGCGTTAAGCTGTGATACCGTACATTAGGTACAGGAGCGTCAACAGTAGCTTTGATTTTATTGCTATCTGTAGCTAAACCTTCTTTACTGATTACGTAACCTAAGTATTTTACAATGTCATAATAAAACTTAAATTTATCTTTACGAACAGTAAGTCCCTTACTTCTTAATCTTTGAAATACTTGTTATAGTCTCCTCCAGTGTTCCTCTGGAGTCGCACCAGTAACAATTACGTCATCCAAGAATAATGCTACCCCCGGTATCCCCTGTAATGTTTGTTCAATAATTCGTTGAAAAATACCGGGTGCTGAGGCTATCCCATAACAAAGACGATTGTACTGAAATAATCCCTTGTGAGTACTGATGGTGCAATATTTTTTACTTTCCTCTTCTAATTGTAATTGCATGTATGCTGAAGATAAATCTATTTTTGAAAATTGAACTCTCTTTTGTAAAACATTACACAAATCCTCTATCCTAGGTATTGGATGTCCATCCTCTTCTAAAAAAGGATTTAATGTTACTTTGAAGTCTCCGCAAATACGGATTCTGCCATTACTTTTTGATACAGGCACAATGGGAGTACCCCATTCGCTAGTAGCCACAAGTGAGATAATTCCCTCTAACACTAAATTACTTAGCTCTTGTTCTACCTTTTCTCTGAAGGCACATGGTTTAGGCCTAGGCTTATGGTACTTAGGTACTACAATTTGCTTAAGTGTTAATTTAACTGGATCTCCTGTAAAACAATCTACTTTACTTGTAAATATATCAGGAAATTCATTAAATTACTGTTATACAATTTTTGTTTCCTGTTTTACCTCTTTTACACTTGATAAATTGGCATTATCAACTTCTTCAGGAATGCTAACAATAAGCTGGAGTTCTTTAATCCAGTCTCATCCCATAAGAGGATTAGAACCA